>JADBJO010005481.1:15000-47500 GCA_016801955.1 Conus betulinus
CGCCAGTACTTCTGTTCGGCAGCTTCCGCCAGTACTTCTGTTTCGGCAACAGAGCTTCCGCCAGTACTTCTGTTTCGGCAACAGAGCTTCCGCCAGTACTTCTGTTTCGGCAACAGAGCTTCCACCAGTACTTCTGTTTCGGCAGCTTCCGCCAGTACTTCTGTTTCGGCAACAGAGCTTCCACCAGTACTTCTGTTTCGGCAGAGGAGCTTCCCGCCAGTACTTCTGTTTCGGCAGCTTCCGCCAGTACTTCTGTTTCGGCAACAGAGCTTCCGCCAGTACTTCTGTTTCGGCAACAGAGCTTCCGCCAGTACTTCTGTTTCGGCAGCTTCCGCCAGTACTTCTGTTTCGGCAACAGAGCTTCCACCAGTACTTCTGTTTCGGCAGAGGAACAGGCTGGTAGGACTTCGTGGCACCAATATGTGTTTGACGATATGATCCAAGCTGAACTTGTTCAGCCTGTTCTGTCCCCAGATTCTGGAACATCGCGAGTGTGGGTGGTGAGACTGGATGCCGCGAGTCTTTATCGCTCTGCATGAAGACCTCTTCACGTTTGTTGTGCTGGTGAAAGTGTGTGTACCTCGGTTCAGTTCAGTTCAGTGGATTATTTAATGTCTTTTCATCGCCAGATGGTATTAGACACTTATTTAAAACAAACAAAACACCTCCACACTTATCATCGACGTTAGTTCTTTCAAATCCACATCTAATATATGCGTATTTACGTAAGTGAAATACCGTAGTGGTACACAAAATTGTTGATCTTAATAACCATTTTGCAACCTGTGACTGCGAAATAAACCATGGCAATTTTAGCAACATATGAACCATACATGACAGTATTGTCATTATCAAAGTTATTCATCTCAATACCTTTCTCCTCTGTGTCTACCTCTGTATGGGAGAGGCGTTTATAATTCCCTTTGAGATCAAACGGAGTCATGGATTCTGTACCTATGCCGCGTGTCTGTCTTTGACGCTTTTAACTCATGACGTCATGCCGTTCTTTGTCGCAGATCTAAATATGTGCCAGCTTAAACTTCTCCGCGGGATGATACCGCTTGCTTGTCAGATCGCTGCCCCTGTCCCCCTGTGCCCCCCCCTTTTGTAGAAGGCTTTGCTTCTGCCCCCCCCCCCCCCCCCCCGTTCCCTTTCTCCTCATGTGCATTCGCCTATCAATACATGGTAGCAAGGATAACAGTTCCTTTCTATCAAAGTGGAAGACGGCCAACTCTTGAGGATCCAACTCTCTGTTCAAACGAAAATGACCAAGTAGATGCACATTCTAATAAGCTTGAGATGCGTTATGTGTTTCACTACAGTTTTTGAGAGAGAGAGAGAGAGAGAGAGAGAGAGAGAGAAGAGGGACGATATATTCTGTGTTGTGCGTGTGCACGCATTGCGTGCTTTTGGGGGGGAGGGAGGGAGGCAAGAGAGAGAGAGATAGATTGGGGGGGGGGGGGGGGGGGGGGGATAATTATGCGTTTGTGTGCGAGTGAGTGACTGCGCGCAAGAGAGAGAGAGAGAGTGCATGTGTGTGATCATCGTCATCATCATCAGCTAAATCCAATATCCAAACCCTGTTACGCGTGATGTGTTGGAATCCACTAGTTTGTTTTGCTTTTTTATTTATTTATTTTTTTTTTTAAATTGATGGCAAACACACGGATGGAGTATACTCTGCTCTCTTCATCACAGGAAAGGGAACACTGTTGATGATGCATTAGTTTGCCAGTTCACGGATTTGTTTCATTCATTTTACAGTTGTTTGAAATTAAAAGCTTTGACAACAGTCCACCCCCCCCCCCCCCCCCCCCCCCCCCCTCCCCCCTCTATTCCGTTTGGGTGAAGGTACAATAATCAATCACTGATGGCACAACAGACTTTTGTCACCGGGCCACTTTCTGCCATTCCACTTTGGGGCTCATAACTCGTTGAATTTTTTCTCTCCTCCAGCCTTAACCTGTGCAACGGAAGATACTGGCAGATAAAAGACAGAATCCCATCTTTTAACATATTCAAAACTTTTCAAATCTTTAGAGGGACACTCTCTAAGCCAGAACCCTGTGTGTGTAGTGTGTCTGTGTGCTAGCATCGAAATTGTGTGCGTGTGTGTGTGTGTGTGTGTGTGTGTGTGTGTGTGTGTGTGTGTGTGTGTGTGTGTGTGTGAAGGTGGTGCACATATAACATCATAGAACTGCTACCATTTCCAGATGTATATAAATCCTAACTGGATTAAAAGTGAGAGAAAATATGACTCATCCATAGAGATGTCTGATAGACGTGGTAAGAATGCCCTAAGATGCACACAGTACAAACATGAGCTCTGGTTATTTTTGTTTCACCACGTGTACAGTCTAAACTGACGTTGTAATAATCATTTTAACACATACAAACTTTCAACAACAACAAACAAAAATGTGGAATGCTTGTCAAATGACCAAAATTGACGGGCTAATTAGTATTTTCAACTGTGAAATAGAGTTATTCCAACCGTTTCTGAGACAATCGGAATCCGCTTGTTTTAACAATTAATAGCTTTCAGGACAATGAAGGGTATGATAAGGGTTGTACATGTTTCAGCTTTTTGTTTTTTCTCTCTCTTTGTTTGTGTTTGTTTGTTTTGTTTTTGAAGTTTTTCTCAGGTCTGTGTGCAAGTTTAATTATTCACAAATGTCATAGTGTGAGGGAAATTTCATGGAAACTGAAATCTGTTCCTTTCTATGTCATAACAAGGATCAGATGGTATATTTTACGTATTAAAAACCTTTTTGGATTGCAACACCGAAATCAAGTTAAATCTCCTGGAGCAGGGGCGACCACCCCCAACCAGGCGGGTCCCCAGGTGGCGGATAAGGGGAATGCCCCAAGATATGAGGGTTAGCTGCGATGTAAGTCAGGCTTGCCTGGTCGAAAAAGCAGTCCCGGACCCAACTGGCGATGTTCCTAGTAGGATGGGGCGGGATTAGAGGTGACACGGTTATCTCCACTGAAATGCCCCATATATCCAATGACAGGTGGCACTGTTATCTCCATCAAGAAATGCGCTCTAATATTCCTGGGGACAGGACACCCACTGAACAATCTCCACTGAAATATGGACATATGGCAATGTACAACAGCACCATGCGATCAAGAGCCGCGCTCTAAGCAAATAGCCTGGGGAAGGACACCCCGGTGAACAAACCATCTCCAGCTATGGACAAATAGCCGGGTAGACTGGACTCTCGTCAGCTCAGTAAAGCAACCAGTCTAGGAGAGCGTTCACTCTGATATCAAAACAAGCCGAAGTCGGATGTGCTGGTCCTGACTTGTCAGGGGCATAACGGCAGCACAAGGCATCCACTCTCCTACGACAGACAACCGTATAGACTCTCGATGTGGTGCTCGTCTGTCAGAGACCCGCCAGGTGGGAAGAGTGCCGGGCCCTGCGTCTCGAAGGGCCCACCCCATGCAACTGGTGGTCCCGTGCCCCGTTCGGCGGTAAAGCCAGACGGCGGGGGTGACACGGGACTGGCTATGGCAGGAGAAAGGAGGTGAAACCAAAAACCGTTGAGGGTGTTCCGGTGGAATGCTGAGGGAATGACCACGAAGAAGCTCCCCCTTACTGAAAGACTCTAGAGGGAGGATATACATGTTGCTTACCTTCAGGGAAACGCATCTAACAGAAAATCTTCGCTTTGCAGTAAGGGGCTGTCTTCAGGTTGCCCATGCGGTACAGCCCCAGTGACAGTGGAACACCTCCTGCAGGACTGTCCCACACATGAAAAGCTGAGGGCAGAGACCTGGCCTGCCAACACACGATGAAGGAAAAGTTTTATGGATCACTGGAGGGCCTCCGCCGTACAGCAGCCTTTGTCAGTGCCTCTGGGGTTCCTGTCTGAGTGAAAGAAGAGAAGAAGAGGAAGAAGAAGAAGAAGAAGAAGAGAAATGAAATCTACACAAAATAGTACTTGAAAGACTGACTGGGGCGAGTTAGTTACACCTGTTGAAGCCAGTGTGCACATGAAATGAGGGGAGAAGAGGGGGGAGTGGTGGGAGGGGAGCAACGTGAGGATCATCTGAGTGAGCATATGCAAAATTCTGTGAGGCGTTTCCTGCCACTTACAATGGTGTGAAAAAAACAAACTACATTTCAATACAGCACAAAGCATACCTGCAGCATATTCCAACACACACAACACACACACACACACACACACACACACACACACAACACACACACACACACACACACATCCACACACACATCCACACACACACAGACCAGCTTGTTTCCATGAATGAATTTAATTCTTATTCGCGTCTCATCAAACCACTCTCATGTTTCTTTTTCCTCTGTAATATGGCGGAACAAAAACACTATGTGCATAACAAACGTCACATACAATATTGCCTTACCACAACAGCCATAATACAAGCGAACCCGGCATTTAGTCTCAAATCAAACATTCAAAATATTTTCGTTAACATTTGTTCTCATCAACAAATCATAGACCATCTCATCAACATAATTACACAGAACACATAATTAATCCTCAAACACTAGAGCATTGTTAACCATGTCAATGTTCAGGCGAAACACTGACGTGACCTGCCATCCTGTGGTATACCCCAGGAACCTTCACACCAGCTTTTCGCCAAGTGTGCACCCACTCAGAGCTTGACCCATGGTTTCCCATCCATGGTTTCCCATCCTATTTACAATGAAAACCGGCAAACTAAAAGAAAATCACAACCATCAGCAAGACGTGGATCTTAAAAGGAAACTGGAACAGGAATATTGCACAGAAGATATGAGCTGACTGAAGATGATTTCCAAACTGAAATCGTACCCAGTTCAGGAACCTCTTTCCAGTGACGCAGTTCTGATCCCCATGATGGCCTTAGGGAATGTCTTAGGGAGACCCTCGACGACAAGTTGTTCCGAAACCACCTCTGGTGTCTGACTCCATAGCATTGTCTTCATTTTACATCCCCTCCCTGCCCCTCACGCCCTGCTCTTACGATGACCTTCGTTTCTGTTTCCTCTTCATGTCCACGACCATGGCAGGGTTGTGTCACAGCAGTTGAAAATCAGCAAGTTCATGGCAGGATGGGCGTGGTGGTGCCCTCTGCAATGGAACGCTCACTCTTGCCGGCTCTGTGTACACGTCATTACTGTCAGCAGACCTAGTATGTGGTGTCCTGCTTAGGGCGGATGAGAACAGTCACCACTTAAACACCGGTGCAGAGAGTCAGCAGCAGTGCAGTGCCTCCTCCGGTGGGTTGGCCTATGGCAGCTTGATACTGACTATAAGCTGTGGACTGCAGTGCTGGGGGTGCGATGGGAACAACCCTGGATGTGGATTGAACAACTTGAGAGTAATGCCCCCTGGGGTCAGAAAGGGTGAGGGGGGCATGGAAAGTAAGACGGCAAATTAATGATAAACAGAAAAACCTGATTATTTTGGCACTCGTTTGATCAAGGAAAGCTGAACAGGGTATTACTGAGCATAACCTATCGCGGAGGACCACCACATTATTTCGCCCTCAGCCCTGGTCAGTGTATCACCATCTTGCCGAGGTCAGTTCTGCCTTGATCATGAACAATCAAAAGATGGCTGACAAAACGAGTAATGGATGTTTGAGAGAGAGAGAGAGAGAGAGAGAGAGAGAGTGTGGAGGGGAGGGGGGGGAGGGGGGCTCAAAGTTCAACGATGCCAGCTGCATGAAATCAGCCACGAAAAGAGATCCCTGAACTTTCTACAGTCCAACAATGTAAAAAAAAAAAAAAAAAAAAAAAAAATCACCCTGACACTGGTTCCCTTGGCACCCCATAAAACATTCTCAAAAAAAAAAAAAAAAAAAAAAAAAAAAACCTTGGCCAGAGAAAATAAATGCAGTCGTTCCATCATATAGGCAGTTCCATTAAATGTTCTGGCTTTTAAGTTCTTTTAATTTTTTTTTTTTTATTTAAACTTTCACATTATCCAAAAGCTTGAGAGAGAAGGGGTGGGGGTGGGGGTAGAGACAGAGAGAGACAGACAGACAGACAGAGCATACAGAAAGAGACGGTGAGTGAATAAAACATAACAAGAGTAAATAGCAATGCCAGACATATCAAATTACTACAAAGACAGAGAGAGAGAGAGAGAGAACAGATACAGAGAGACAGTGAGTGAATAAAAGATAGCGTGAGTACACAGTTCTGCCAGATATATAACTACAGAGTGTATACAACTCATGCACAGAACAGGAAAGACTGAAGAATAACTAAGCCGGGCAACATGCTCCTGCTCCTTACTGATGAAGCTGCGGCTGCTGCTGTTGTTGTTTTTCCTTTAAGTTTTAAAGAAAGGGATAAACCACGCAGAGAGACAGGTAGCAAGGATACAACATGAGAACCCTCACACACAACCAACAACAACAACAACAACAACAACAAGAACCTCACGCGAGAGGTGAACAGCAAGCAGCCAAGGAAGGAAGGTGGACTTTATTTACTTGCATGATGAAACACTTACATGCCCATAACTCGCAGCACCCAATCATCTAACACACACGCAGACATGAGGCGCAGAGAACAAGGGAACATGCAGGAATTTCTGTGTTTATTCTGTCTGCTTCACATCCACATTTACGCTAAGTACAGGAGCACACCAGCTGGGTGATATCAAAGGCTCTTGGCGACACATTTTGTGCCTGTCACGACACACAAAACAAAATTTTACAAATGACCTTTATGTAAATGAGTTTTCCGGCAGCACTAGAGCTGATGCTGCAGGGCACTTGCCTACACACATTCTGTGTCATGACGCACGAAATACTCTTTAAAAAAAAAAAAAAAGAGCTTCGGCATCAGTCGACTCCTTGAAATAAAAAAAAAAAAACACAGCAGTCACTTGACCTCTAAAATTCTGCAACGAGTATAACTGCTGTAGATCAAAGTTTGATGCACAAGCCTGCAAATCATTTATGGGATTTTCCCAGTCAGTTTCAGACTGAAAAAAACGCTGAGCATTTCTGGGAAAAGGCCAGACACAGACAGCCCTATGTGCAGTGCATCTTCCGTAACACTGAGGCAATTAAAAGTTAAGTAGTTCTGATGAAATGACTGATTACTTCATTTCCAACCTTTAAACACTATACCAACAGTGATTATGAAAATATTTCAATTGTACACTCTCTCTAGCCACCTCCCCCTCCCTCTACCTCTCTCGCTCTCATTTAAACTCTCCCTCACACACACACACACACACACACACACACACACACACACACACAGAGGAGAAAAACCCATTTCTGAAAGAAAATTTGTTTTAAATATGAGCACGTTTTATGAAAAACACAGCCGTGTTTTAGATATATAAACTTTTCACAATGCACAAAGCATCTGGACCGGCGAACTGACTCGACAGTCAAGACCCTATAGAAATGAGAAATGGGAGTCTGATGACTCATTCTATTCGTGGGTCAGGTGACTGCTTAAAACCAACAGCCAGCTGGAGTCCTGGGGCATTTAACTGTTTCACCACTGGAGCAAAAGTGGCCTTCCTGATCCATCACATCCTACAATTTTACACACGAATTATCCCCACCCCATGTCAAATGAACACACAACACATTGAATTTTGTCCATGTGAGTAAGGCTGAGCATACACAAACCATGTGAACAGCTTACAATGACGAAAGCCCTTCCAACACAGTTTAGACAACCAAACGTAAGTATAACCCAATTCAAAAGTCTTCAATCACTTTGTACACTACACTCCTAAAGGAAACAAAGCAGTTCAAAGAAAACCAGACAACAAACATTCTAAAGGAATATAAGACAAAGTTTCTCCCCTCACTTCATACCCCTAACGCCTCTCCAAAATTCAACAAAACTGATCAAGAAAAAAAGACAACACCACCCCTTTCTTCCCTACGTTATTTCAAACTAGATTTTTTTCTGTATGGAGAGGACCCATCGTGCATTTTTTTTTTTTTTTGCACCATCCGTATTTGTTATTTTGCCACCAAATTTGAGAATGAATCGTTTGTCTATAAACCAAGGAATCCATAAAAAATCATTTATCCTCACCTCATTTTCTGTTCAAAACTCAATCCATGTAAGACTTTCGCTGCCTTTGCTTTGTACAATTGAGGAGAGAAAACCGTTTTGCACTAGGCCTTCACACAGCTCTCAAACAGGTTTCTACACAAACCTCTGTATCTGTTTTCCCCCAAATGAAGAAATGGCAGGCTTCTCAAATGACAGCTGGACATACTAAACTGACCCCCCCCCCCCCCAACTCCCCATTAGCCTGGCTAAACTGCACAAGAACACAATTCCACTGCAGCATCCCAAACTGTAATTCCATTCCAACCTCCAAACAACAAAGGTCCTAGTTCCACAGTCTTAACACCAAAACCCTGTCGGAATTCAAACAGAGGAACCTCCCCGCAAACACCTCGAAAAATGTCATGAAAAAAAAAAGGAGTCTTTGTGGTGGGGGGCTTTTAAAGAAAGGTGGTCTGGCTGACTGACCAACAGTTTGTAAATCATGAAAATGCTGAGAACTTATCATAATGTGACAATTACGGGGAAGAGTAATCTAATTCCAATTAATATCCCTCGCAAGGATCAAATGGGATATAACAAAAGAACAGTCTTTGTTAAATTTCAAAATCTGATTTCGCAGAAAAATAACGGTGACCAAAGTGGCTGTCAGGTGCAAGTTGAAGAAGTTTCCAGAAAATAAAGAAAGTGGGTTGTGGAGAGACCGACGCCAGCAGTTGTTTTCAACTAGTCAGCAAAAAAGTTGTATTGACTATATGAATAGATCAGTCTCTTGCTGAATAGGGAAGGGTCAATCTACTGCAGTTACAAACAGTAGGACAGTACATGAGGAAAAAAAAAAAAAAGACGTAGAATTTGTAGATGGGGTTGTCAAGGTGTCGTACAGAAAGATCCTAATCTGTTCTGTACTGAAGTCCTCCCATTATCTTATTACCCAGCTCCTGCCACTACCTTGATACCAAAGTCCCATCATTATCCTAATACCAAAGTCCCATCATTATCCTAATACCAAAGTCCTATCATTATCCTAATACCAAAGTCCTATCATTATCCTAATACCAAAGTCCTATCATTATCCTAATACTAGTCCTATCATTATCCTAATACCAAAGTCCTATCATTATCCTAATACCAAAGTCCTATCATTATCCTAATACCAAAGTCCTATCATTATCCTAATACTAGTCCTATCATTATCCTAATACCAAAGTCCTATCTTTATCCTAATACTAGTCCTATCATTATCCTAATACCAAAGTCCTATCATTATCCTAACACTAGTCCTATCTTTATCCTAATACTAGTCCTATCATTATCCTAATACTAGTCCTATCATTATCCTAATACTAGTCCTATCATTATCCTAATACCAAGTCCTATCATTATCCTAACACTAGTCCTATCTTTATCCTAATACTAGTCCTATCATTATCCTAATACTAGTCCTATCATTATCCTAATACTAGTCCTATCATTGTTCTAATGCCAATGTCCTATCATTATCCTTTGATCAAAGTCTGTCTATAATTCATCCATAATCCTATGACCAAAAACCTACATAATCCCAACATCAAAGGCCTACCACAATCCTACAATGTCCTACCATAATCCGAACACAAGTGTCCTATCATCATCCTAACACCAAAGTCCTACCATAATCCTAGCACCAAAGTCCTACCATAATCCTATCACCAAAGTCCTACCATAATCCTATCACCAGTGTTCCACCATAATCCTAACACCAGTGTTTTACCATAATCCTAACACCAGCATCTTACCATAATCCTAACACCAAAGTCCTACCATAATCCTAACACCCGCATCCTACCATAATCCTAAACACCAGTGTCCTACCATTATCTTGGTACCAAAGTCCTTCCATAATCCTAAAACAAAGTCCTACCAAAATTCTAAAACCACAGTCCTACATTCAAAATCCTACCAACTAACTCCTACCATAATTCTAATATTTAAGTCCTGCTGCTAAAATCCTCACATCAACTTCCTACCAAATGTCAGTGCAGAAGTGTTCAAACCAGAGATCTAATGCTAAAAGTGTGCGATCAGCAAAGTAAGTCCCAACATGCACAGAGAGAAACTCACAAATGCACAAGCCACAACCATACAGTGACACCTACTGCAAGTGTATCACACACACACACACACACACACACACACACACACAAGAGAAATACAAACAAACAAAAAATCTGCAAAGCAATGCACCCATACAACTTCCCCAACAGTGGTAGACATGCATGACAATCAACAAAACATTGAAAAAAAAAAAACACCTTAAGAAAGAAAAAGAAAAGCAATGGTAACTACCAAACTTGCCCACACATGTACCCCCCATCCCCATCCCTCACACACACACACACACACACACACACACAAAATATGCACAGAGAAGCAGTGTAGGTCATGAGGCTGCTGCAGGCACAGGCAAAAAAAAAAAAAAAAACCACACTTTTGAGGAGAACGAATCAGGGGACAGTAAAAAGGCAAGGCAACAAGTGAGTGGACCAGTCAGGGCTGAGTGAGGCTAACGGTATCACAGATTCACAACATGGCAGCTCTGAGGGTGGAAAGGAAAGACAGTCTGTGTGTTATGTCCAGAACGGCAACAGGTCAGGCCAAAAACGTGTCATGCAAAACCTAAATGCAGTTCCTCTGGCACGCGACACACTTTCTGCATGAACACACAGTTCTCGGTTCCCTCTGTACAGGGTAGGAAAGAAGGAGAGACAGAGAGGGAAAGGAACCAGGATACACACACCCACAAAAGGGAAAGGAACCAGGATACACACACACCCACAAAGGAGAGACAGAGAGGGAAAGGAACCAGGACGCACACACCCACAAAGGAGAGACAGAGAGGGAATGGAACCAGGACACACACACCCACAAAGAAGGAGAGACAGAGAGGGAAAGAAACCAGGACACACACACCCACGAAGGAGAGAGAGAGAGGGAGGGAACCAGGACACACACACACACACACCAGAGACAGAGAGGGGAAGGAACCAGACAGAGAGGGAAAGGAACCAGGACACACACACCCACAAAGGAGAGACAGAGAGGGAAAGGAACCAGGACACACACACCCACAGAGAGGGAAAGAGGAGAGAGAGAGAGGGAAAGGAACCAGGACACACACACTCACAAAGGAGAGACAGACAGAGGGAAAGGAAGGAACCAGGACACACACACACACAAAAAGGAGAGAGAGAGAGGGAAAGGAACCAGGACACACACACTCACAAAAGAGAGACAGAGAGGGAAAGGAAAGGAACCAGGACACACACTCAAAAGGAGAGAGAGAGAGGGAAAGGAACCAGGACACACACACCCACACAAGAGAGAGACAGAGAGGGAAAGGAACCAGGACACACACACTCACAAAGGAGAGAGAGAGAGGGAAAGGAACCAGGACACACACACACTCACAAAGGAGAGAGACAGAGAGGGAAAGGAACCAGGACACACACACCCACAAAAGGAGAGACAGAGAGGGAAAGGAACCAGGACACACACACACTCACAAAGGAGGACACTCCACAGAGAGACAGAGAAGGAAGGGGGAAAGGAACCAGGACACACACACTCACAAAGGAGAGACAGAGAGGGAAAGGAACCAGGACACACACACCCACAGGAGAAGGAGAAAGAGAGGGAAAGGAGACAAAGGAGAGAGGGAAAGGAACCAGGACACACACACCCACAAAGGAGAGACAGACAGAGAGAAAGGAAAAGGAACCAGGACACACCAGGACCCACAAAGAAGAGAGAGAGAGAGGGGAAAGGAACCAGGACACACACGCCCCACAAAGGAGAGAGACAGAGAGGGAAAGGAACCAGGACACACACACACACCCAAGAAAGAGAGAAAGAGAGGGAAAGGAACCAGGACACACACGCCCACAAAGGAGAGACAGAGAGGGAAAGGAACCAGGACACACACCCACAAAAAGACAGAGAGGAGAGACAGAGAGACAGAGAGGGAAAGGAACCAGGACACACACGCCAAAAAGATGCAGACTGGGACAGAGGGCTGAAGGGTGAAAGAAATCGGAAGAAAGAGGTTGGAAGGGTGTGAATTTACGTTTCTATTGAAACAAAAACATCCAAGCATTCAAATACTTCATCTTGCATGCCGTGGAACTGCTGGACAGTTGTCAAGACTGTCCACCCAGTAAAACCCAAACTCTTCCCATGACCTCATGTGACAGAGGAAGGAAGAAATAACAGGTTGAAAAAAAAAAAAACAAACAAAAAAAAAAAAAACCCACACACACACAGTGCTGCGCAGGTGGGCTTTACCAGCCTGTAAAAATGTCGGTGTTCCGGACGTGAATATTCAGACAAGGCAAAAGCAAAGCTGATGCTGACAGCTGGTAAAGGTTCCACAATGCTGTGTGACGACTGAAAGAACATCTACTTTCAATGAATTCATAATCACACACACACACACACACACACACACACACATGCACACACACATAGAAGGGAAAGAAGCAATCTGGTAAGATCCCACACATACGCCTTAATTCCGTTAATGTTTCTTGCAAGCAGGAAATTCGTGTCCTCTAAAAGCGTTTTACTTGTCATCACCCTCTGCTGTTTTGTGCACTAGTGTCTCAGTAATGTATGCAAAATTAACCACTTCCATTTTATTTCAGTGAATTTGAACGCTTTTTTCTCAAAGTAAAATCCAACGTGTTTGCAGTCTCACATGTGATCTAAACAAATTCCAGCCAAAATAAGAATACGAGCCATCTGTTGATGTCGAACAGCTATCCACCAAATGAATGCAATGTGAGATATGGATTGTTCATTATGATGCCAGCCGCTGACTGCAGCAGCAGCTGTGTAAGCTACTATGGTGAGAGTGTATGACTAGTTAACATTATGGGAACAAGTTCACGCGCAAACCCATAATTGTACGCGCACGCACATACACACACATATACTCGCTGAGAATAATACAAGTACAATGACAGGTTTGACCATTTCATGTTGCCTGAACAACAGCACGAGTGCTCTCGCACATACACACTCAAAAAAAAAAAAAAAAAAACCTGACAATGACAAACCGTTCAAGGAACAATTCTCCATTTCTTAAAACAAATCTGCCGACATTTTTCACAGCTTGTGTTAAAGATCAGCATCACACGATCCAAATGACATTTTGATCCCTACTGAGCTGTATACTACCATAGGACTCCATGATGACAGCCAGACAAAACCAGTCTCCACACAATGTACAGAGGAATGTTCATGGAAGACAACTTCGACTCTTACTTTCATGAACAAAAGCAGCTTCCTTATATACACAGCCACAAAACAACACACTGCCTGTATTCAGGCGCTTTCACACACAAACATGTATGTACGCACACACATGCACACTTTCAGGCCCTTTCACACACAAACATGTTGTACGCACACATGCACACATTCATACACAATGTGATCATGTTATTGTACACATGTCCCCCACGCATGCACAGATGCATTTCCCCTCATGACGTGCCTCAGGAGACCAGACACTCGCCTGACAAACATGCATCTCCTCTCACGCTTCTGTCACATCACCTGATCAATGTCTTATCACAGCTAATTCAGCATACTTGGTCTGTTTGAGTGTGGGTTTCTCTGGAGATGGTGCAGGTGGATAGGATGGGGAGGAGAGACTGGGATGAGATGGCAGAAGGGTGATCAGATGCTGCTTCACTTTCTTTATTTCCTAAAAACTAAACCTCGCTTGTCTGCACCCCTGAAGACAAAATATAGCTACTTTGTGATGAGGGTTGAAAAAATGCCCCCCCCCCCCCCCCCCCCCCCCCACCCCCCCCCCCCCCCACAACCTACCTTCAAAAAAAAAAAAAAAACCCTCACCAATAATGAAATTCGGTTCTAAGAAACGAAACAAAAGAAAAGGAAAAAAAAAACCCCGTCACATCAATAAAAATTTTGGATTTTTTTTTTTTTTTTTTAGCTCTAACCAGTTCATCTCCAGGACGACTGTGAGGACGAGGGGCACGAATGGGTGACACTTGGGCAAACAACATTCAACTCTCTTTTCCCTCAAGGGGAACAGGTCTGGGAATACCGTTCAAATTTCCTGGCCAACACAGCTGGCATTCGGGATATGGCCGACACTGTGATACTTCTACACATATGAATGGAAACAGAGAGTACAAACTAGGGAAGTTGTTGTGGACAGCAAGCGCGGTCAGGGTTCTCAGTACTTAAGTGTTGGTAAAGCAGGAAGATTCAGGCTGATAAGAGCACGCCACATCAGCCATGACTTGCAGAGACACTGACATGGTGTGCAGCACGTGATGCCAAACACAGGGCATGACCCTGTCATCCAAACTGAGATCCTAGCAGCGTCACTGTCGTCACCTATGTCAGTCGTCATCACAGAATTAAGAAATGGAAAGAACCTGTAACTGTATGTAAGCTGCTTTCTGCACTGTTCTCATGGCGACTTCTACTTTTCTCTCTACACCTGCTTCTGTGAAGACTCCATGTCGAAGTCTTCAAGCTGCCCAACTCGAGGGATAAGTTGTCTCGGTCTCAAAGCTAGGCCTGCTTTTTTTTTTTTTTTTTTTTCAAAACAAATTAAACCCGAAAGCCCACATTTTGTAATGTTGCGTGGGGACAGCCTTCATCATGGTAACATTGGCATAGTTTCTACCATCAAAGTTATGTTCGTTTCATCATGTGAAACCATTCAATGTCAGATCGTTCGTTTCTTCAATACTTATCCAAACGAACATTCAGTTTGTTCCACACTGTTTTTGGTCAAGAGAAAACTGCACGAAATAACTAATTAAATGCTCAAGCTCATGGCCTGTGTGGTTCCCCCTGGATTGAAGCTCACATGTGCATGACAAACTGATCCAGCGTTCTGAAGTCAGTGAATGGCTGAAGTTTAAGCTTAAACGCATTACCATGGTTTTAATGTTCACACCGACCTCAAGTGATACAATAGTGGAGGATGACCATCCCACAAGAATGGAGCAAAGAGCGTACTTACCGAAAACCACTCTACAACCACCAGAACGACAACACAAAAAAAAATGGGCTGCAGATGTGCCAATTTTTAAGCTAGGCGCCCTGGATTCCAACTCGCAGCCTTCCGAATACAGGCTCAGTGACCTTACCCACTGAGCCTCTCTGACACCTAAGCCTGGCATTTGCGAAGGTTTGATCCTTTACAAGGGTGACTCTCAGTTTGAAAAACACAAAGAAACATGTGGCTACTGCCTGAGTTTCACTTTCCGACACCCACCCAGCCTGTTCCCCATGGCTGAGCTGCTATTGTTGCCACACAGGGGTCAGATGGTGGCGAGATGCATGTACACGAAATCAGAACATGCACCAACGAACACTAACCAAATGACTGCCCACCAGCAGTTCAGCCATTTTGCCAGAGTGGGATCCGAAGGCAGACAATGTAACGCCCGTGGCTCCCTTTAAAGTGTAAAGAGTGATCAAACTGAAGAAATCCGTGACTGGGAGGGGGAGAGGACAGGGTAGATGTGGGGTGCAGGAGGGATAGGGAGGAGGGGGGTGGGGGGGTGGGGGGAGGACTGCCCTGAGAGTTTATGCCATTAGGAGACAGAAGATGAAACAGCAATAAAAGAAAGACAGGAGAAAAAGAGAATGTGATAATACGGCAAGAAAAGAGGCAAAGAAAAAAAAAAAACACAAAAAAAGAAAAAAGAAAAGAGTAAGCAAAAATAAAGTTAAAATGAGTGATACAAAAAAAAAAAAACCAACTGCAATGGAAGGAAAAACAATGAAGAGAACTGGAAAAGGAAAAAGAAGAGAGATGAAAGAGAAATTAAAAAAAAAAAAAAAAAATAGCAAAGAGAAAATCCCATTTCTTTAAAAAGAAAATCCCATATCTGCTCGTGACTCCCATCACTGCGGCATAATTCAGCACTCCATTATTGCCTTCTGCATCAGTCTGCAATTTGGCACAGTCAGGAAATAGGTTTCCTGGTTATGAAACGTCGGTCTCCGACAAAGTGTGCGCATACAGGTATGAATGAAATTCTGTAAGTAAGCAAATGAACAAGAGAGAGAGAGAGACAGAGACAGAGAGAGACAGAGAGAAAGAGAGAGACAGAGAGAGAGAGAGTGTGTGTGTGTGTGTGTGTGTGTGTGTGTGTGTGTGTGTGACATATTTGAGCATGCATGTGCATCAATGTATGTGTGCGTTTAAGTCATCGCTGTGTGCATGTCTGTCTGTCTATGCATGCACAGTTACTTGAGCACTGTAAGCATGCGGACCAGTGACTGGGCAGATAATCTTCAGTACAACAGCATCAACAAGAAGAGTGCAGAAAACCAGCCAGCCAGCTCTTCTCAGCAGAACACTTCACCTTCAACACACACACACACACACACACACACACCCACACTTGCCACATCTTCACCCCTGTTTGTCTCACAATCAGTCTGCCTTGGAACACCATCAATACTGAGGAATCATGACTAAGAGTACCAGCCTCACACCGGCTGCAACAGTACACACCAACAGCATCAGCGCACTTCAGTCAAACACCCAAGCCACTACGCGACACAGACGCACGTCAAGGAAGCCGCCTGCAACCTATGGATTTGGCCAGTTCGATGAATTTCACATTAGCGCCAACATACTGGAATTATGAGAGTAACAAATGAGCATTTCCAAGAAGAAATATACACCGTCACCATTTCAAATTAACTGACAAGAGGGGAAGCGGGGAGGAATCGGCAGTGGAGGAGGGGGTTGGTGGTGACCACGGGGTCTGTTCAGACCTGCTCATGCCAGGTCATCAACATGTTAAAATTATGTACAGTGACAAATCCAAGATACTCCAACATCAATTCATCTTACATCATGAATACATCAACGAGGACTCCGAGGCACAGGCTGGATACATTCCAACATAAGTGGGTTGGGTTTTGTCGGGGTTTTTTTTTTTTTTTTTTTTTTTTTTTACCTCATCAACACACAAAGTTTGTGTTAAAGACAGAAATAAAAGTGATTTTTTTTTTTCAATGTGATCAAAATAAAATTTTCATTCACAATTGTACCATTTCAGTTTATAATGACAGATATAAAAGCTGAATTTCTTTTTTTTTTTACCAAATCACACTAAAGGAATTCACATTCTAAATTACACCATCTCAGTCTGAAACATGATCTGCTTGTGACCATGTAAAACAATACATCAATTTTTTTTTAAAGGGCAAAAAACAACAAAAAAAAAAAAAAAAAAAAAAAAAAAAGGAAAAGGAGCAAAGGGGGGAAAAGAGAAGCATATCATTCATTGACATTCTTGCTGGAAAAAACCAAAGACAGGCAAAGTTTTTGATCCATCACTGACTTGAGTGAAGAACTAAGGGAAGAAAAAGAGCAAAACCATTGTGGGATGTCCTACCAGTGACCACCACAACATCCTCTGACCACACAGAAGAGAGACGTGGACCTATACACACACTCTGTGATGTCGGATCCTCTGCCTGGGCACATCAGAGGTATGGTGCACACTCAGGCACGAGACTATCAAGAAGGAAACATCGTGCCCATTCAGACCAACATCCTTTCCAGATTTAGCATGGCTTTTTTTTTTCTTTCTTTCTTTTTTTTTTCTCTCTTTTCAGAGCCTTTTTTTTTTCTCCTTTTAATAATAAAAAAAATCCCAGTGAAGGTTTATTTTCACCACACGCCTGACTGAAAAAAGAGATGTTTTTGTTTCCTCACCGACATGTGAGCCCAATAGGATGATTATGACACCGGTGTCTGTAGGAAGATTATGACACCAGTGTCTATGGGATGATTATGACACCAGTGTCTATGGGATAATTATGACACCAGTGTCTATGGGATAATTATGACACCAGTGTCTATGGGATAGTTATGACACCAAAGTCTAATTTAAAAGGTATACTTTTTTCTTAGTGGAATGTTAAAATCACACTGAGAAAAACGGGAAAAAATGCGTTACGTCCTCTATATCTTTGTAGATGTAAAAGATGTTTTTATTCCCCAATGTTTTGTCGATTTCTAAATCATTCACACCCAGTCCAAATTTTGTCAAATATGTACAGAATGCTGTTAAATGCATCAGGCCATGTTCATATAGAAGGACTGGCTGCTGGAACACTGTAGGTCCAAAAACAACCGCCTTTTTTTTTTAATGCATTTGTCCAGTCTTGCTGTTAGCAGTCGATAATTCTCTGCCTGAAAATTTTCATGAAAGCTTTCATATCAGCAGTGCACGAACAAACCAAAAGAGAGAGAAAACGAGAGAGAGAGAGAGAGAGACAGAGGTAAGAGACAAGATTAAACGACTTGTCTGACAAAACTGCTAACTGGTGTAATTCCCAATTCTGCATGCCATTTTGAGAATGTTGGCACATCCCCAGAACAATATCACTCTGTGAAGTTACTTTGCACTGCACACGTATCTTTTCAGAATCAAACCAACGCTACACAAAAAGAAAAAAAAAAGGACAAAAAGTAAATAAGAGAAAAATTAACTTTCCATGCATACATGCCCTGTTAAGTATCTTAGGACAAAAATAAGCGCACACACACACACACACACACACACAGAAATATAAAAAAAAAAAAGAGAGAAAAGACAAGCAAGAGACGGAAGGCAGAATATCATTATCATTATTATGAATACTTATATAGCGCCTATTCTGGCTAGAGACCAAGCTCTAAGCACTTTACAATCAACTCTCTTTACACAATGGGCTGCCTACCTGGGTAGTGCCGACTGAAGAGCTGCCAGCTGGCGCTTCATTCAGTCGTTTCCTGTGTCATCCAGTCAATATCATTCAATATTATTCACTCAATTTCCTTACTTCCTTCAGTCTTTCCATTTCTCATGCAGGGTGCATGCTATGTGTAACTGTCATCCATACCAACGGCCAAAATGGCCCTCTCTTCCGAAAGTTGATGAGGGGATTTTATGTGTGTGCAAGATGTTGTGCGTGCGTTCACACACACGGAACCTCGGTTATAACATGCAAGTAAGAGGTCAGGAGAGCTGAGAAAACAAAAATGAAACTGAATGTGACAGTAAACAGTTTTCACAGCGCAAGACACCTTGCCGTCACTGCACGTTCCTGGCCACCACATCAGTGACCTTGGACAGTCATGGCGGAACTGAATCCTTCCTGAGAAACAACCGCAGCAGACACTTCCCGCTTCAGTCATCCTCGCCACCCCAGTTTGCCATGGGGACTCCCAGCCTTGGCAATCAACCTGAGAATTCGCTCTTTTGTCAGTGAGAAAGGTCGCGTGTCACAGAGCAGTTCCTTCCACCAAAAGCTAGACATCTGGTCTCAACTACTAAAACTACATTTTCAGCTTTTCAGACCAGTATATACTGGCAGCAGACAAATCACGCCAGGTCTTCTTAGCTGTTCATGCTTTGCAGCACAATGAACTTTCCTGTCCAGCCAGTGTATGCATTGTCAAAGTGATTTTTGAGCAGTCTGAAATATTCATTTTAGACGTTTCAGGCACTGCTGATAGATCCAAACACTGGCCTCACCTTTAAATAGCTACAGCAATTTTTCTGGACCCGAAACTACCAAAACTGTTGCCTATGCGTTTCCTATTTGCTCCTGAAGGAACCAATTTTTCATTGGTCATTTTAATCAAAAAAAAAAAAAAAGAAAGAAAGAAATCTTTAAACTCTTTAGAAAATGTCAGTAATTGCAGCCCAAACAAAGGTGAAGTGAAAACATGACTGTCTTTTCCTTCATTTGCTGTTGAATGTAGTGCCAAGTGACTTTGAGCCTTTCCTCTGATGCCCTTTGCATGAAGAGACAAACCAATGGCCTGCTCTTGAATGCATGCAATCTATTGATGAACTTTTTCTTACCAATACTCAGTGACTGGTGCTTTGGTTTGTTTTCTTTCCCTATTGGCTCACACTGAGCAAATTTCCCATTCGTCACAATACACTTGATGAAACACTCATTTTATCTTTTAATTTAGCTGCTAGTCATTATTCCAGAATTTTTTTTTTCGGTGTGGTTACTGAATGGCGCTATCTGAAGAAGCAAAACAGTAAGCATTTTCTTGCAGACAAAGCTTATCGACTGGACCTGGCATTTTCTTGTTCATATTCATATTCATCAATACGACTTTGTTGATGGTATATAACAAAATATACATACAGATCAATGTCTATTTCCTTAAGTGACAATTGATCTGGTGCGTTTTCAGTATTGTACACTCCGGATGAGCATCTCACATACCCCTACACTCCTTTAAGCTGCAATCTTGGAATTCTGTTCACATTTTGTCTTACCAAGGTAAGTACTCACTTATAAAAGGTTAACTATTTTGCCATTTATCACGTATCTTCTTTTCAAAAGAACAAGAACACTGAGGCAAACATGTAAGCAAAGACATACATGCAGCTCTAAGAACTTTGGTAACTGAACCGTTTCCAGCATGGGGGTCAAAGTTCAGAATGTCATTTTTGTTCACCATCTACCTCCACTTACTCCACAATTACTGTCATGAATTCATAAACAGCTCGGTACCATTTCCATTGTTGATCTCCTTTCATGCTGTCCTATTGATGATGCCCTTAAAAAAAAAAGTCCATAAAAATCTGGCAGCTTCGACTGGACCGACAGAAGTAGTCGTTTTGTACATCGCCATCCATCAACACTTCCACTGAGAAAGTGTACTGTGCAAAGTACAGTATATCAATGCAATATTGCAGTGGCATGGAAACAGTTAGACCTAGTCTACAATGGAAGAAAGGTGTCACAGGCTCTTTCCTACATGAAGTAAAGCAAGTTATACTGCAGGAAGGCTGAAAATTAAAAAAAATCTAACCAGAACTGGCAAAAAAAGGTTTGACATGGTTCAAGCATTTGTTGCTAGATGTAGTTTTGTCAATCAAGACTACATATCCAACCTCTGGTGGGGAAAAGAACACTATCCTGCAGCACTTTACAGCCAGCTGAATGAAGATGGTAATTACGCACAATTCTTAAGAGAGGCTGGGAGTGACAATCCAAGTGGAAAGCAAGCGAAGTGCCAGAGAGCAATGGTGGAAGGATTCATGGCTATTATCTCTCATGACAAATTCAGTTCCCCGCTGCTCCAAAGACACCGCCACACCCAGCAAAAGAACGTTCAACCTACTCAACATTCTCGCTCCAGAACTGATGGGACTGAACTTTTTTTTTTTTTTTCGGGGGAGAGTCAAATTTCAAATTAACGAGACCATCCGAATTTCAAGTGAGTCAAAGGCAGGCTAAACTAGCCAGATTCAGGTAAACCCAAATTAGCCAAATGTTGGTTGACCAAGTCCAGTCAGCCAAATTCTGGTTAACAGCCAAATAAGTCTGTTTGTGTTAACCAAAATCCGAGCATATTCATGTTCTGGTAAATTGTAATCAACGACATAGACTTGATGATGAAATATCATGACTAAAGATTTCAGACCACAAAGCAATAAGGGGTGGTGGTGGGGAAGGTAAGAGGGGGTGGATGGGGTGGGGTAGGCCAGGAAGAAAGTTAAAAAAAAGAAGAAAAAAAAAAAAAAGGATGAAATACCATGTGTTTTTCTTACCTTAAAACAGAACAAAAATTTATTTGAGAAATAATTTGTATACATATGTTTAGAACGTTTGGTTTACATAACAACAGAAATAGTTAAAAGAAAATGACTGACCTATCAATGCTCCAGTGTACTTTACAAACACAGGAGTCGGTAACTGAATGCCACAATGCACAGATCGACGAAAAAACAGGATAGTCATTAACAAATTGACGAAATAAATAAAGCAATCATCACATGTTATCATTTGATGTTTTCATTCCAACAAGCTCCATTCACAGTGGTAGAGGATCTTGTCTGTCCCTCTCCGTCATACAATGTCAACACCCTCTCTCTTACACCAACTCCAGCTTTCCCCAAGTCTCATTTCAAACTGTTCTTCTTTTACTCCCTTTCTGCAACATCTTTCCTCTATCTATTATCTCTCTCTCTCTCTCTTCATTTCTGTCCAATCATCTTTCTCTCTCTTTCTCAGGATTCTTGTTTCACTTTCTCTCTTCGCCCTTCCCCATTTCCTCGTCCTCTCCCCTCTCTTCGGTTCTCGTCTTTTTTTTTCTGCCTCCAATGCTCTCACCTCCCTCCCTCCCTCCCCTCCACTTTTCCATTCTCTCCCTCCTCGTCTCACCTCTCTCACGGAAACGCAAACATTGTTTCACCTTGCACGCATGAAAGACTGCCACCACCACACGACCGTGGCTTGCCCTCACTCCCTTAAACAGCCAGAGTGTCACTGAAGATGGAGAACTCCGGGGCGGGCAGACACAGCCAGGCGTGGGCATCGCCATCAGCCGGCATAGCGTGCCGCGCGGTGCAGGCAATGTGGAGCTGGTACCGGCCAGGACAGAGAAACAGGAAACTGCAGTCGTGATGCAGCGGCTCCTCGGGTCCTAGCTGGCGACAGATTCAGATCCCTGTTAGTTACCATCAAAAGGCACTGACCAGCAGGTCCGGCCAGTTCACTGACCGACGTGTCCAGTCACCAACAAGAAACAAAGAGGTCACCTTGACTAGTTCACTAGTTGAGCATAAATTTGTCATCGAACTGATCTGCCCATATACCCAAGGTCACCTTGACTATTCACTAGCTGAGTGTAAGTTTTTCATCAAACTGATCTGCCCATATACCCAAGGTCACCTTGACTAGTTCACTAGCTGAGTGTAAATTTGTCATCAAACTGATCTGCCCATTTACCCAAGGTCACCTTGACTAGTTCACTAGCTGAGTGTAAACTTGTCACCAAATTGATCTGCCCATATATACCCAAGGTTGCCTTGACTAGTTCACTAGTTGCGTGTAAATTTGTCATCAAATTGATCTGCCCATTTACCCAAGGTCACCTTGACTAGTTCACTAGCTGAGTGTAAATTTGTCATCGAACTGATCTGCCCATATACCCAAGGTCGCCTTGACTAGTTCACTAGCTGAGGGTAAATTTGTCCCCGAACTGATCTGCCCATATATACACAAGGTCACCTTGACTAGTTCACTAGTTACATGTAAAATTAGTCACCAAATTGATCTGCCCATATACCCAAGGTCACCTTGACTAGTTCACTAGTCGAGCATAAATTTGTCATCGCTCTGATCTGCCCATACCCAAGGTCAGCTAAACTATTTCACTAGTCAAGCGTTAATTTGTCACCAAACTGATCTGCCCATATACCCAAGGTCATCTTAACTAGTTCACTAGTTGAGCGTAAACTTGTCATCAATCTGATCTGCCCAAACACTCAAGGTCACCTTGACTAGTTCACTAGCTGAGCATAAATTCGTCACCCGAACTGATCTGCCCATATATCCAAGGTCACCTCGACTAGTTCACTTGTCCAGCATAAATTTGTCACCGAACTGATCTGCCCATACACCCAAACTGCTGATCATCCAACCACTGAACAATCCACTCTCTCTTTTCCCATTGTTTTCTTATTGGACAGATATAAACAAGTTCTGGCACTTCCCTTTTCCACAGACTGAAAACTGAATGGAATGCGGAAGGGGAGGGAGAATAGGTGGTCTTACATAACAGATGCTGTCAACTGCCCATGTTTTCATTTTTCTTACCGTTTTATGTCAGAGCAATAATAATGAACTGCACATACACACTTGCATATGAGGAAATGGAAAGACTGAAGAAACAAAAATGGACAGTGAGAGACAGAGCAACACACACACACACACACACACACACACACACACACACACAATGCATCAATTCCTCCTCACCATTGCTACAGACACAGCAGGAGAGCCCAGGCACAGGTAAGTGTCCTGCTCCGACTGGTGACCTTCACCTTGACCTCCCTGACCTGGCTGTACTGTCAAGGTCACATCCTGGTAGCAGTTCTTGGCTGAAAGAGAAATCCCTGAATGAATCAACTGACGTGCTGCTTTTGGCTGTCTGCAGCCTAGCAGGAATGACAGATGGCAGGAAAGAGACACAGGCATTTTTCAGTCTCAGGGTTGTGAGTTCAAACCCCAGCATGTCTAGCAGATGAAGTGTACAGTACAATTTTTCCCCTCTCCAAGATCAACGAATGTGCTGACCTACTATCGACCGGACCCATTTCATATGCACACTGAAGATCAAAAAATCGTTCACCAAAAAAAATCCTGTAACCAGTATCCGTAACATTCAGTGGGTCACGGGAAACACAAAAATACCCAGCATGCCAAGCATTCCCCCCCACCGCCAACTGAAAAGCTGTGATGAATATTTAGTGACCTTGACCCTATTGTTCTTGCTACGTCTCTTGCCTTTTAGTGACAGCATCATGTGACATAGATAAGGAACCAGACATCAAAAAATGGGTTCATGTGCACTTTTAATGATGTCCCTAGTCTCTGAACTCAAGCTTTAGATGATGTTTCTCACACTGGCAAATACTGGACCAGGATTCCAGTAAGACCAGTACTTCTTTTCTTCAATACAGGCATAAAGCTTTGTTATTCGTCATGCTTTAAGCCATGAAATCAACTTCCCTCCAAACATAATGACTGAACCGAATCCCTCTTTTCTTTTTGAAGATAAATGAGGTGCATGCATACGGTGTGCCCTCTCCATACACACATACCCAAACACACGAATAACCCCCTCTACATACACATACAAATAACAATAACCCCCCTCCACACACACATACATACACACAAATAAGCTACCAATACAAACTGACACCTGTTACCCTTCCCTTCTTAGATCCCCATCTCCATTTCTCACTGTTCCCTGCAGGTCTACCCCTTCCCCCATCCGACCCCCTTTTTGCTGCTGTTATTCCTTCGTTGCAGTGAACGATGACCATGGACGTCATGCTGAAGAAGTCTAACCGTAACCCATCAGTCCAGTGCAGGCACAGAAGGCTGCGCTGCGAGTCAGGCACAGGACACCTGCAGGCACAGAAGGCTGCGCTGCAAGTCAGGCACAGGACACCTGCAGGCACAGAAGGCTGCGCTGCGAGTCAGGCACAGGACACCTGCAGGCACAGAAGGCTGCGCTGCGAGTCAGGCACAGGACACCTGCAGGCACAGAAGGCTGCGCTGCAAGTCAGGCACAAGAAATCTGCAGGCACAGAAGGCTGCGCTGCAAGTCAGGCACAGGACACCTGCAGGCACAGAAGGCTGCACTGCAAGTCAGGCACACAAGAAATCTGCAGGCACAGAAGGCTGCGCTGCAAGTCAGGCACAAGAAGGCTGCAGACACAGAAGGCTGCGATGCAAGTCAGGCCCAAGAAGCCTGCAGGCACAGAAGGCTGCTCTTTCAGTCAGGCCCAAGAAGCCCGCAGGCACAGATGGCCACGCTGAGAGTCAGGCACAAGACGTCTGCAGGCACAGACGGCCCTGCTGCGAGTCAGGCACAGAAGCCTGCAGGCACAGACGGCTACGTTGCGAGTCAGGCACAAGACACCTGCAGGCACAGAAGGCCACGCTGCGAGTCAGGCACAAGAAGCCTGCAGGCACAGACGGCCGTGCTGCGAGTCAGACACAAGAAGCCTGCAGGCACAGACGGCCGTGCTGCGAGTCAGACACAAGAAGCCTGCAGGCACAGACGGCCGTGCTGCGAGTCAGACACAAGACGCCTGCAGGCACAGACGGCCGCGCTGCGAGTCAGACACAAGATGCCTACAGGCACAGACGGCCACGCTGCAAGTCAGACACAAGAAACCTGCAGGCGCAGAAGGCTGCACTGCAAGTCAGACACAAGATGCCTACAGGCACAGACGGCAAGGAGGTGGTCCAGGACAGAACAGCCTCACGTTTCCAGGGGGAGAGAGTAAGAAATTTTTGTAATACTGAAAAGTTTGCGGGGCGGGCGTCCAGGGGCTGCTTAAGGCTCCTGGTGGGGTGCAGGGGCAATGCCCTGCTGGGGAGTCATACCCCCCAGACGCGGAAGAAAACTTGACATCTAAGGGCAGTTTACTGCATTCTCCTTTGATACAAAGCATGAATTTTATACGTCTCAGAACCACAGAGCCAGTTTTTTTTTCTTTCACCCATAAATCATATCTGTGCCTTAAACTGTCCTCTTCCTGAAGCCACTCTTTCCTCCACTTCTGATGGTTTTGCTGACTTTTCGAGCTTCTGCTTCACTGCCAACGAAATGCCTTCTGGCAGACACATGGGAAGACTGTCGTGCTCAACACGATGGAGGCGGATGAGTAAAACTATATGGATCAGAGAACCAGCGCACGCATCCATCAAAGTGCAAAAAATGGGGGGAAAAAACAATCGCCAGAATGTCAATATGGAATTCCGTATAATACGGAACTACTCCCACCCCTGCGTTTCCTCAGGGCCTCTGCTATTCTGTGCTCCTCAGAAGCGGCAGCAGCTCTGCCAACGCAGATTCACCCATGTGGGGTGGTCCAGTGCCATGAGGGGATGGAGAGGGGAAGGGGAATGAAGGGGGGGGGGAGGGGGTTGGGGTGGGGAAGCGGCAGATTATGTGCTGTGTGTGGACTTGCCCTATTGTTCTTTTACCCTTCTTCTCCCCTCTCCAGACCTGTTTACCCTAACTCCAGACCTGTTACCCTAAACGGGCTGGTATATTGGTCTTTCTCAACTGAAGTGAACGTGTTTTCCTAAAATGTGTGTGTACTCATCTACCAAATTTGTGAAGTTTTTTATAAAAAAGGGGGGTCCCACCTATTGTTCCAACATCACACAGACGCAAGTTTGCGCACACGATGTGCGAGTTACTACTCTTTGGTTGTTGCACTCAAACAAGATGGTTATACACCGCAAGTGCCACTACCGCTCAAGAACTTCGTCTCGAGGTTTTTTCGATGTTTTTTTTTTCCGTTTCGTTGTATCCATCATAATTTCGCCAAACATTTATACAAAACACAGTGAAATCATATGGGTAAACAGGTCTGCCTCTCCCCCACAGGTGCTTGACCTTGTGTTCCCACGCAGCAGCATCTAACAGTCCTTTGCAGTCAGCGGGCTATAAACAACATGAACCAAACTGACATACCTGAATAACCATCAGAACCCCCACAGTTTTCTTTTTCTTTCTTTCTGCATTTTTTTTTTTATTCAAACAATGTCAAAACAATATCAAAGACAGCAGTGGAAACAGATCGAAATGTGTCGTGTTTTGTCTTGCGACTAGTTTGTCCATGTTTTTCTTGGCGGTTTCGCTAACATTTATTTAAGATTTCTCATGATGTAATAACACACACACACACACACACACACATGCACACACACACACACACACACACACACACGCACACACACACACACACACACACGCACACGCACACACACACACATATCTACATACATATAAAACACACAGAATACAGACGAGGGGAGACGGGAGGTCTGTGAGAGGGGGTGGAGATGGGGGGGGGGGGGGGGGGGGTCAGAAAAGCTTACCTGCAGACACGGTGATGTGCAGGGTAACTGGCAGTGAGGACGGGAAGTTCATCAGGTCAGGGGCTGTGTAGTGCTGCTGGTTCACCTGCACCTCTGTCGCACACACACACACACCCGCAACATACCAGGCCAGTGTCTCTCACTCTGACCCCCCAATTCACACCCATCCACCCCTTTCCCCCCAACAGGCCATATGAAAAAAAAAATATATATATATATATATAATAAACATACAAACACAACAGAAAGACATCAAGACCCATGTGTTCCTTTCACATTACACACTGTTCACACAGAAATGTCACTGAGGACTGCAGCACAAAGATTCCAGCTGAAGCTTTTGCATGCCACTGCGCTAACCAGTTTCCTTCATGCCTGTCAGTCACGGATGGCCCACAGCAGAACTGCAGAGGAAGATAGAGCATCACAGAGATGTTTCTGAAGAGAAGTCAGCTTCTCCTACTCCTACACAAGACATGCCCCCCCCCCCCCCCCCCCCACACACACACACACACATGCACACACACACACACACGCACATGTACACAGACACATACACACACATGCATGCACGCACATGCACACACACACGCACACACACACACACACACATACATCAACCAGCATGTGAGTCACTATGAAAACCTGCTGACCACAGTGAGGAGAAGACAGCTAAAATGTGACTGACCTGTGACCAGATCAAGCAGAATCTGCCGCCACTCTCAAAGGACCAGCCCAGAGAGAGAGAGAGAGAGACAGGACAGACAGACAAAGACAGGGACTCACAACACAACACAGTGGACAGGGAGGGGCTTTCCCATGACCCACACACTTGTCCTCAACATGTCAAAAGTGTCATTCCTCATATGGGGCCGGAACAGCTCAGTTGGTAAAGCACCCGACTCGTTATCTTGGTGATCCTGGGTTGCTGGTTTAAATCTCCACCAAGCCATTTCGGTACACGGGGATTTTTCCCTCGGAGTTAACATTGGTTCTGACTCCATTTCCCATGAAGTCCTTCGAATGAGACTATAAACCGAGGTTCTGTGTGTGAACGCACGCATAACATCTTGCGCATATGTAAAATCCCATCACCAACTTTCGGAAGACACAGCCAGTTTTGCGTTTGGTATGGATGGCACGTTACACATAGCATGCACCCTGCATAAGAAATGGAAAGAATGAAGAAAGCGAGGAAACTGTGTGAATGATATTGAATGATGCCGACTGTATGACATGAGAAATGACTGAATGAAGCGCCAACTGGCAGCTCTTCAGTCAGCACTACCCAGGTAGGCAGCCTGTTGTGTAAACGAGTGTGAATTGTAAAGCGCTTAGAGCTTGGTCTCCCACTGAGAATAGGCGCTATGTAAGTATTCATAAGAAGAAGAAGAAGTGGACATCAAGAACCATGAGCTCTGACTACAAAACAAGTCAGAACTCTGCAGAACAGAGGAGAGAAGAAGGGGGAGGGGGAAGGGGGGGGGGGAGGAGGTGGTATGCGTTCCCTCATCATGGAAAAAGAGAGAAAACTGAACCATGTTCGGGGATGAATCATGAAGACAACAACTGGCAATCGTGCCAATGATCTAACTGTGTAAGGAGGCAGGGTCAGCTCCCTGCTCTCCAAATTTTCTTTTTTTTTTTTTTTTTTTAAGATGATCCCCAGTACTATGGCAGAGCTCCACACCAAGTTGAAGCAGTGCATTTGTTTGGACAGATAAATACGGAGAAAAAAAAAAAAAAACACACACCCCAAAACTGCAGAGAAGGGCATCACAGCTCACATACATAAATAACAAAATAATCACAAAAACTACAAACAACAAATCAACACGCAAAAAAAAAAATACAGTATATAGAAATATATGCATTTCAAGAGACTGAGAGAGACAGAGAGAGAGAGAGAGACAGAGAGAGACAGAGAGAGAGAGAGAACAGATGTGCTAAGTGAGACAAACAAGTGTAGTCCAAAAAAAGAAGAAAGTCTCATACACTTTGAAAAACCAAAAAAAACCCGAAATTTTATCAACAAAAAAAAAACAAACAAAAACAAAGCTTTATCACCCTATATTCCAAGCACAGGCAGATCCAGAGAGTACACACCAAAGGCACCTCATAACTTACCCATGTGATGTCCGACTGACGAATCAGGTCCAGTTGATCTCCTGTCCACTTCAGGTAATCCACACTGACCTTGCCCTTCACCTTGGCTGCAGGCTGAACTAGGTCAAGGTCAATAATTCAGACATACTACCTCCACCCCTACCCTCTAAAAAAAAGAGTTGGTGGCCACAACAGTTCAAAACCTTCAAGCGTTCTTTGGCAAAGGTCTTTACTATCTCCTGTCTTGCACAGCGCACTGCAATTTTTGATAAGTTACCATTTCACAAAGAACTCATTCCACAGCACAACATTTGAAGAAAAGACTTTGGGGGCTGACCATGTTGGCAAACTGTACTAATACACACTAATGCTGCGTGTGTGTGACTGAACATAAATGTGAGTGAACACACACACACACACACACACACACACACACACACACACACACCACAAGGAAAGCAAACTGATACCGAGCGTCAACATTCATTTTCCAAGACCAGACACACGCCGAAGGCCACAAAAGAGATGCGAATGCAGTATCCATCTCCTCTAGTGGCCTTCCTGATGACGGCCTCACCCCCAACCGCTCCCTGCGGACCGCAATGCTGGGGCAGCCTGAAGACAAACCTGCGTGTGGCTGTGTACAAATGTGTTGGAATAAGAAGAGGAAAAGAAGTAACGCTGTCTGGGAGATGCGGAAGATATTTTGACAGCAAGAAGTAAAAAGACAAAAAAAAAAAAAAAAAGAGAACAAGTGCACTTTAGGAACATGCTAACATCTCTACGATCTAACACAGCTGCTGCCGATCCATCCCCCAAAGCACCGTCTGCCACACACACCCAGAGAGGATACCATGCTCCACCTCAGGTCCACAAAGCTGGACAGGAACTGGCTGTAGAAGTCGGGGCTCGCCACGAGCGGTACTTGACAGGATGCGCGATTCAAACTTCTCCGTCTCCTCCTGCTCGGGGAAGCTCACCCTGGGGATGGTCACTGCGATCCTGTTCGCAGGCACACAGAAAAAATATGTGCATGTATTTCACTGCGATCCTGTTCTCAGGCAATCAGAAAATATGTGCATGTATTTCACTGCGATCCTGTTCGCAGGCACACAGAAAGCATGTGCATGTATTTCACTGCGATCCTGTTCTCAGGCAATCAGAAAATGTGCATGTATTTCACTGCGATCCTGTTCGCGCAGGCAATCAGAAAATATGTGCATGTATATCACTGCGATCCTGTTCGCAGGCAATCAGAAAATATGTGCATGTATATCACTGCGATCCTGTTCGCAGGCAATCAGAAAATATGTGCATGTATATCACTGCTATCCTGTTCGCAGGCAATCAGAAAATATGTGCATGTATATCACTGCGATCCTGTTCGCAGGCAATCAGAAAATATGTGCATGTATATCACTGCGATCCTGTTCGCAGGCAATCAGAAAATATGTGCATGTATATCACTGCGATCCTGTTCGCAGGCACACAGAAAATATATATATATATATATGCAATCCTGTTCGCAGGTACACAGGAAATATATATATATATATATATACAGGAAATATATATATATATATCGCTGCGATCCTGTTCGCAGGTACATGGAAAATATGTATACACATATATATATATCACTGCGATCCTGTTCGCAGGCACACAGAAAAATATATATATATATATATATGTCATTGCAATCCTGTTCGCAGGTACACAGAAAATATGCATATATATATATACTAACAATAAAGTACTAAAGGAGTCCTCAGAGCAAGGATTTTTTTTCAAAAAGTTCAAAAAGAAGAAAGCATTTTTTTAAAAAAATCTTGTAAAGGGAAAATTGCTTTCAAATAGTCACATGTTTCACATCTTAGCGTAGCTGCCAACCTTTCTGGATTCAAAATATGGCCACCAAGAGATGAAGACAGTCGGGTACACAGAAGAGCTGGCAGTTCAGTTTTTGATTGAAAGCATATTTAGCTCTTCTATGTTTCAGTTGATGAACGCAAGTTTTAAAAAGAAAATGCATTTTTCTTACATGTATGTAACTGCCCATATCAACATGACTTCATCTGCGCTTTATTCCGGAATACTTTATGGTCCCTGTTCAAAATGATCCACTGAAGTCCACATTTTTAAAAATAAAATTTTGAAACTTTGTTTTCACTTCTTTTTAATATTAATTTGGGATTTTCACAATAGCTTGTAAATTAGGGAAATTCCAGAAAATTCCAGGATGGTTGGCTGCCATGCATCTGACACAGGTAATAAAAGCAGAAAATAAAAGAATGAAAAAAAACACGAATGCAGATATAGCCACACAAAATGCATATGCAGTCACACACACACACACACACACACACACACAAAGTATGCACAGGTACATGTGTGTGTGTGTGTGTGTGTGTGTGTGTGTGTGTGTATGCAAGGTGTCTAAGAAAAACAGTCAAGGGTAGCAAAAGGTAGTCACAGGTGACTGAACCCAACAGTCGTCAGTGACAGAAGTTAACATGGAATAACAGCAACTCATACTGTAACAGGAAACGTGTTGCAGGGGTTCTACCAAAAGAAACTGGGTGACAACACATACTCAATTAGCCCTCTCTGCTGGCCTACTTGGCTCTAGCTTTGAACGTGACACAAAGTAGATTTAGTAGATGCAAAAGAAAAACACCTTCACTTACCTGAATTTCATATACCTGTGCGACCTGTACACACTGAAGACTTCTCCCTTTAGGCCCTTACAATCAACCACAACTGCCAGATCAGCAGAACCTTTCTTCCCTGCCACCCAGGGGTTTCAAATCAGCTCCAATCCCTAATCCAACCTGTACATTTGGCTACCCCCCATGATGCTGC
>JADBJO010005481.1:52500-142500 GCA_016801955.1 Conus betulinus
TCCTTAGAGATACTGCATTCTTTAGAGATATTGCATTCCTTAGAGATATTGCATTCCTTGGAGATATTGCATTCCTTAGAGATATTGCATTCCTTGGAGATATTGCATTCCTTGGAGATACTGCATTCCTGGGAGATATTGCATTCCTTGGAGATATTGCATTCCTTAGAGATATTGCATTCCTTGGATATACTGCATTCCTTGGATATATTGCATTCCTTGGAGATACTGCATTCCTTGGAGATATTGACTCCTTGGAGATACTGCATTCCTTACAGATATTGCATTCCTATGAGATACTGCATTCCTTAGAGACATTGCATTCCTTAGAGATACTGCATTCCTTAGATATTGCACTCTTGGAGATATTGTACTCCTTGGAGATATTGCATTCCTTGGAGATACTGCATTCCTTAGAGATACTGCATTCCTTGAAGATACTGCACTCCTTAGAGATACTGCATTCCTTAGAGAGATATTGCACTTCTTGGAGATATTGAATTCCTTAGAGATACTGCATTCCTTAGAGATACTGCATTCCTTGGAGATATTGCACTCCTTAGAGATATTGCACTCCTCGGAGATATTGCATTCCTTGGAGATACTGCATTCCTTGAAGTCAATCTTCACATGCTTCACTGATGCACACATGATCATGAATGGATAACATATCTGCATAAGTGCTCTCCATGTCTGGAAAAAAAAAAAACCCACCAACCAAGCCTTTTCCCTGGGTTTTGAGTCCCATACTTCATTCAGTCCCACGACCACAAGCTACAAGTGGCCATACAAGGTGAACAGAATTCACAGGAAAACAAAAACTACACTTTGACTTAAACTCCCGCAATTTTCATAACTAGACAGTTTGGGTGTTATCTTTTAACATGCGCCATGCTGCATTTTTTTTTTTTTTTTTTTAAATAAAAACTGCCTTATACAGACTTCAACCACAATCGTCTGATATCACCTAGGACAGGAAATCAGACTAAAGAGAGATCACACATGGTTTGCACTGCATCGCAGAGTACATCTTCCCAGCCCTAACAGATTTCACTGTGTCAAATTCTGAATGCTCTCCCCCGGGAAGAAGAGTCAAAAGTGATGCCCCCCTGCCCCCCCTTGCTTTTTTGTTTTCTTTGCTTTCTTTTTCATGCATGCATGCTGGTAATTTTTTTCACCAATCAACTGAATTTTTCGAAAGAACTGTGTCAGCGACAAGTCGGTTGATGCCCTTGGTTCTTTTACATGCGCGAACATCATGCTGCACAAAGGGTTTCACCTCTTTTCATGTCATCTAGAGACAACCACTCTGATCACCATTAGAGATCAGGGTTTCCGCAGAGGAAAAAAATTTAAAATCCCTGAAATTCCAAGGGAGTCCAGGAGTATGCCCCCTACCACTCCCTACCCCAACCTCACCCCCTTGCCTTCAAAACAATGCAGTCCAACATGAACCTGAGCTTTGAGTGGTATACTGAACTCTCTTTTTGGTCAAACCACCACTTAATGGTGCAGATTGTGTCGATCTCTTTCACGTCTGTGGCGTCTTTGCAGCACAAGTCATCAGTGCGTAACATAATTTTGCCTTCAGCAGGGCAGACAACAACAGCAACTGCCGGCTCTCACACAAGCTCTATGATGCTGGTGTTGTCTGCCGGCATACTGAAAATACAACCAATGCTCTATGGACAAACAGCAAAATTTTCCTCCCCCCACCCTTCTCCACTAACATTCTTTTTATCACAGATATCTTTTTGTGTTAAGGTTTCTCATTTTAAACGTTTACTGGCATCCTTAAACTCACAGAAAAGTAGGAATCCTGAGATCTAGTGGGAAAGCAGACGGGGGGGGGGGGGGGGGGGGGGGGGAACCCATACACACATACGATGCAAGTACTGAACAACGGAGATGGGGGACTCACTCATTTCTTAACAGAGCATGTTACCCACCGGGCCACCTTCCCACGACATGTCTCACCACATCATGTCCTGTCACACCTTGGCACGGTTTACCTTTGGTCTCACTGCGGGTATCCAGCTTGAGGGACAGGGAGTGGACAGCGTGGGAGCTGACGTTGTGCAGCGTGATCACACAGTCTTGGCTGCAACATCCACACGAAGTACCTCCAACATTTAGAAAAAAATAGACAAGAAAAGAAAAGAAAAAGGCGTCAGTCAATAGACATGATAAGGAGAAATTATTGGGCAGGCGAGGAATACTCGCTATCCGTCACAGGTTCAGACCGACGTCACTGCTGCGGGAAGTCCTTAAAGACAGAATGCATTCTAACTTACAGTTGAGCTGGTTGTGACCTGGGACAAGACAGAATGATACTAGTCAAATAAGTAGCGCCGCTACTCACTCAATGAAATCTGTGTCGTTGCGAGAGCCAGATCTTACGTAAAACATGCTCCCAAACAGTACCAGATAAGGAAAAAAAAAAGAATTAAAGAGATCCACAGACATTTGACAGGGATAGAAGGCATACTGCTAAATGAGCTAAAAGCCATTAACACAAGACAACCAATAAACAGAAGCATCCAAACAACACATAAAACAAATAACAATCAACTAAAATATCAAAACAAACAATACATATAACAATCACTAAAGTATCCAAAAACACATAAAACAAATAACAATCAACTAAAGTATCCAAACAATACATAAACCAAATAACAATCAACTAAAATATCCAAACAAACGATACGGAAAACAAATAACAATCAACTAAAGCATCCAAAAAACACACATAAAACAAATAGCAATCAACTAAAGCATCCAAACAATACATAAACCAAATAACAATCAACTAAAATATCCAAACAAACGATACGGAAACCAAATAACAATCAACTAAAGTATCCAATAAACACATAAACCAAAACAATCAACTAAAATATCCAAACAACACATAAACCAAATGACAATCAACTAAAGTATCCAAACAAACAGTACATAAAACAAATAGCAATCAACTAAAGTATCCAAACAAACAGTACATAAAACAAATAACAATCAGCTAAAGTATGCACACGCAGTACTTTGTCTGGTACCAAACCCATATCACCACAAGCTCAGGTTCCAACCCTACCTCTGTCCCGCATACAGCAAGGCAGCCGCGTTGGCCACAACGGTGGCCCCCTCGGGGGAGGAGGACGAGGCGAAGGTGGCAGCCTTTGGCAAGGAGCAGGTGAGAGACACCTGGGGCAGGGCTGGCACGACCTCCACCTGATAGTGGGAGGGCCCAACAGAAGGAATGTCACGCAACCGGCAGTGGCTGCGGACGCCAAACACCTGGGTGTCGTAGCCTGCAATCAGAAAGTTCTCCTTCTTCTCCTTGGGTGACTTCTGCTTACTACAAAGTAAATTAACAGATCTCTCTCTCTCTCTCTCTTTCTCTCTCTCTCTCTCTCTCTCTCTATATATATATATCAGTCTTTTCATCTACCAAAAGCAAGGGTACACAAGCAATTAAAAGCAGTAAAATTCAAAATAATTCATGTGTTCAGTCCGCCCAGTTTACCTACATTTTTCATGACAATCTTTGTCCACATTCAAATCGCAGGCGGTTGCTTCGCACCTGTATTTCCAGCTTTCCCTTAAATCAAACTGTGCACATGGTCACCTGTTGTGCCAAGCATGGTGACAATCCTCTTACCTCACCTTCACCTGTTAGGGAAGGCAGTCTGTTCTGGCAGACACTTCAACTGTTACCTGGTGGTCCAGTTACAATGACCGTCCACCTTTCTACAATTCACCAGGTCAGGCATGGTGACGCTACACTTGTCTACCATTCATCTGACAGGCCAGGCATGGTGACACTACACTCGTCTATCACTCACCTGCTAGGCAAGATACAATGATTGTCCATTTACCAGTCCTTCACTTGTCAGACAAGATATGATTGACTGTCCATTTACCTCTAACACCAGTCAGACAAGGTAGGATGATTGTCCATTTACCTCTAACACCAGTCAGACAAGGTAGGATGATTGTCCATTTACCTCTAACACCAGTCAGACAAGGTAGGATGATTGTCCATTTACCTCTAACACCAGTCAGATCAGGTAGGATGATGATTGTCCATTTACCTCTAACACCAGTCAGACAAGGTAGGATGATTGTCCATTTACCTCTAACACCAGACAGGCCCGGGATATGATGACTGTCCATTTACCTCTAACACCAATCAAACCAGGTAGGATGACTGTCCGTTTACCTCCACACCAATCAAACCAGGTAGGATGACTGTCCATTTACCTCCAACACAGTCAGACCAGGTAGGATGACTGTCCATTTACCTCTAACACAGTCAGACAAGGTAGGGTGACTGTCCATTTACCTCTAACACCAGTCAGACAAGGTAGGATGATTGTCCATTTACCTCTAACACCAGTCAGACAAGGTAGGATGATTGTCCATTTACCTCTAACACCAGTCAGACAAGGTAGGATGATTGTCCATTTACCTCTAACACCGGTCAGACCAGGCAGGATGACTGTCCAGTGACTGACGCTCACCTGTGGGTGCAGGTGCGGTGACAGCCAACTCACCTAACACCTTGAGGTGGCCCGGGACCTGAGGTTTGGCCATCAGCTTGACGGTGAGGGGGGAGTGGGGGGGGATGGAGGGACTGGCAGGGAACACCTCCACGTCCAGGCCCTCCGTCAGCAAACCCTGCACAACCGAAACAGGGGGGGGGAGGGGGGTGTTATCTCCAACCTTATCATAATATCACAACCCATGTCTGACTGCCAACATCCTGTCACACACATCAACGGCAGCCATACAGAAGCCCGCCATTCCAGTGGCTCTTTAAAGGTAAAATGCCTATCCTCACCCTCTCCTTCCTACCCCCCCCCCCCCCCAACTGCCCCCTACTGGTTCAAATGAACAGCAATGTCTTAACATTCACTCTGTATAACGTGTCATTCACTGCCTTGCAGCAAGCCATTTCATTCCATGACACAGCTACGGAAACAGCCGTCAATGATTCACACACAAAAGGCGCAGCGAACTACCTGAAGTAAAACTTAGCCTTCCACTCATCTTCACAATCCAAATGAAATGAGGAAACACCATGGTAGGTGGGGTCAACGTCCTTCCCTGAACATTTGAAGCCAACATGGGGAGTTCTGCTGAACGCTGTCCAACAACGTTTACTTACCGTGTAAAACTCGTGACATCTGCAGCCAGTTTGAATGACAGGATAAGCTGAGGCTCAGCGTGCCCGATTCAGCGATTAAAGGGGGCACAAGAACCCGCAACATGGGAATTGTCCAACGCAAAAGTTGTCTGAACAAATGATAAATCAACTTTGATAGCGGCAGATAAAAGTCGACGGTGGAATACAATGGCGACACAGTCTATTCAGGGAGAGCAGTCCTACCTCTGCTGGGGTGAGCACATGGTGCAATGTGATATGATGTCAAATGTAGCATTTCACGACTTTTACGTTTTTGTTCATTTTTTCCAACAAAGATGTGGAATATGATGTTAAAAAACAAAACAAAACCAAAACATCAGCATGGAATGTAAACAGACACAGACCCACTCACCATGTAGAATATGCGCAGTTCTGTGGCCAGGGGGTTGAACAGTTGCAGCTGCACCTCGCACACATCTTCCGCCACCCACTCAAAGTCTGAAGGACAATGCCGTTAATCATGATAATGACACATTATTTCAGAATGTTAAAAAAAAAAAGAGTTTTTCTTATTTGTGAAAACCAAATCACCGACACAAACAAAGATAAACACTGTTGCAGCTTTGACAGAGTATTCTGGAAAGTACTTTTATAGGGCTTACCCTCAGTTAGAGACCAAGCCGGAGCTTTCCAATGCATGTTCTCATTTACGCAATAGCCTGCCTATTTGAGTTAAACCCACCATACAGCTTCCTGTTGGTGCATATGATTCATAATCATTTCATATCAGAACTGCGAGAGGAGTATTTTCTGAAAAAAATACTTTTTTGCTGTCGCCTCTTCAAGCCTCCTCAGTGACATTACTCTCATGCCACCGATTACAGTCCTCTGTGCAAGCCAGACAGTCCTGTTGCAGGCCCAGCACCACCGTCCACAGTCAAAACCAAGTCATCATGAGGCAGCCCACAGGAGGACATGCTGCAGTGACTGCACACCCCTCCCATGGTGACCAACGGCGCATGATCTGAGGCAGCACATGCAGGACGCCACTAACCAAACCAACAAAGCCACCATCAGTGAGCGTCTTGCTCCCGATAGTGCCGACCTTCCCCATCCACAGTCCCAGAGACTGGCCAACACCGACACCTGTCACATGAACTCCCCAGGACACGGACATACAGAGGGAATCAACACAGAAGTCAGCAAGTTACTGGGAAACTTGGTCTGTGTGCTTCGGAAGCTTCATGTATTTCGGACAATTTCACTCACAGTTTCACTTCAGTTTCTATTTAAATACAGCCCCACCCACTCCCTCATACAGAGTCCCACTGGGATTTTCACAATGAAGGGGATAACATTTTCAAAAAAAAAAAAGTAAATAAATAAATGAAGAAAAAACTATATTGCATCGTGACCCAATGTTAGCATCCAACATGTCTGAAACTTTGATGGTTCAATCGCTCTCTTGTGTACTTCTTTTAAAAGCCCACAGATGGCTACAATCTCCCACCAAAACAGTAAATAAAGAACAAAACAAAACAACAAAACATGAACCAACACACACACACACACACACACCTCCTCCCCCCCACAAAAGAAAAACTGGTTTTGACAGCCAAAAACCAGCAACTGTAAAGAGAAAAAAAACAACACATAAGTTTGAAATGATATATCAAATGAAGTCAAAAACATTTTCTAGACGAATATTTAACTACAATTAAAAAAAAAATAAAATAAAAAAATGCTGGAATTGGTTAACACAAATGGACTGACTGATTCAGACATAGTGTGCATGATCAAGCAATCTACACTCTGGCAGACCCCAAAAGGACATTTCAATCCCTACAGTTTTTGAGTGAAATAAAACCAGCAAAACTTTTCGGCAATGTGAAGAACTGCGGTATTTCCTCAAACTGTTGTTGCAAGGAGGGATGTCTGCAACACACCCACAATACATCAGCAAAAGGATGTAGTCCAGCACCTGTGGGAACTACTCACCGACATTACTGGACTCCCCTTTCCAGCCGCTCTGGCCCAGGGAGAGAGGGGTGTAGATGAAGATGCTGCCGGACGAGTCATCCTGTGGCGAGGCCATCTTCATGGGGCGCAGGTGAGCAGGGGGAGACAGTAACTTGAAGCTCCTGAAGATGGCAAACACAACAAGGTTGGTCAAGGACTACCATCAGAAAGAGGAACAAAGCAAAACTGCAATCAGAAAGGGGAACAAAAGGAAACTACAAACAGAAAGAGGAACAAAGCAAAACTGCAATCAGAAAGAGGAACAAAGCAAAACTGCAATCAGAAAGAGGAACAAAGCAAAACTGCAATCAGAAAGAGGAACAAAAGGAAACTACAAACAGAAAGAGGAACAAAGCAAAACAGCAAACAGAAAGAGGAACAAAAGGAAACTACAAACAGAAAGAGGAACAAAGCAAACTACAATCAGAAAGAGGAACAAAGGGAAACTACAATCAGAAAGAGGAACAAAGGGAAATAAAATCAGAAAGAGGAACAAAGCAAAACTACAATCAGAAAGAGGAACAATGCAAAACTACAATCAGAAAGAGGAACAAAGCAAAACTACCACAGAAACAGGAACAAAACAAAACTACCATTAGAAAGAGGAACAAAGCAAAACTACAATCAGAAAGAGGAACAAAGAGAACCTACAATCAGAAAGAGGAACAAAGCAAAACTACAATCAGAAAGAGGAACAAAGAGAACCTAAAATCAGAAAGAGGAACAAACCAAAACTACCATCAGAAAGAGGAACAAAGCAAAACAACCATTAGAAAGAGGAACACAAGGAAAACTATAATCAGAAAGAGGAAAACGTGAAACTATAATCAGAAAGAGGAACAAAGTGAAACTACAATCAGAAAGAGGAAAAGGGAAACTACAATCAGAAAGAGGAACAAAGCAAAACTACAATCAGAAAGAGGAACAAAGCAAAACTACAATCAGAAAGAGGAACAAAGGAAAACTACCATTAGAAAGAGGAACAAAGCAAAACTACCATTAGAAAGAGGAACAAAGCAAAACTACCATTAGAAAGAGGAACAAAGGAAAACTACAATCAGAAAGAGGAACAAAGTGAAACTACAATCAGAAAGAGGATCAAAGGGAAACTACAATCAGAAAGAGGAACAAAACTACAATCAGAAAGGGGAACAAAGGGAAAGTACAATCATAAAGAGGAACAAAGCAAAACTACAATTAGAAAGAGGAACAAAGCAAAACTACAATCAGAAAGAGGAACAATGCAAAACTACAATCAGAAGAACAATGCAAAACTACAATCAGAAAGAGGAACAAAGCAAGACTACAAATCAGAAAGAGGAACAAAGCAAAACTACAATCAGAAAGAGGAACAAAGCAAAACTACCATTACAAAGAGGAACAAAGCAAAACTACAATTAGAAAGAGGAACAAAGCAAAACTACAATTAGAAAGAGGAACAAAGCAAAACTACCATCAGAAAGAGGAACAAAGCAAAACTACCATTAGAAAGAGGAACAAAGCCAAACTACAATTAGAAAGAGGAACAAAGCCAAACTACAATCAGAAAGAGGAACAAAGCAAAACTACAATCAGAAAGAGGAACAAAGCAAAACTACAATCAGAAAGAGGAACAAAGCAAAACTGCCATTAGAAAGAGGAACAAAGGAAAACTACCATGAGAAAGAGGAACAAAGCAAAACTCCAATCAGAGAGAGCCCCAGGCTCATCCCCACCTGACAGAGGGGAGGGTGGTGAGGTGGACGGGGGGCAGGATGAGGCCGGAGTCAGTGGACAAGGGCTGGGGGACCCCCTGGCACTTGCATCGAGCGCCCGCTAGCGCCCGGCGGAAATCACACAGCCAAAACGCTGAGCGCCAGCGCCCGTAAAAACACGTGGCAACAATGGGCGCCGCCATGTTTCTCGTAGAAAAGGAAGTCTCGCGAGAACGTGACTTCCTTCTTCCTGTAGCCATTTACTTCCGTTTGCAAAAAAAAACCGCGAGTCGATACGTGCCGTGGTTCTCGAGTTTCGAATTTTTAAAGTTTTGAGGTCGAAATGCCGTTTTTCACCGTGGCTAACCTTGAGTTCTGCCGTTCTATAATGAGATTTAGTGATGGAGATACTGTGTTTTGTAGGATTTACGGCATAAGACTTAGTGAAAGTGCTGGGTAATGAAGCTTAGAGTGACCTAGATTTCGACTGGGATGAAGTTCCAGGTATGATGAACAACAATTCGGAGAAAGTTCTGAAGAAGATTTTTTTTTTTTTTTTCCCGAGTAAATGGCTCATGTGACATTCTTCAAACTTACGATATAGCAACATATATATTCGTAGGAATTTTTAAAATTATTTTCATTTCGTTATTTCCTTCCTCTCTTTTAAATTAATTTTTTAATTGGGTAACCATGTTCAAATTAGCACTACACATATGACACTGACATCATCTTGACCAACACACACACACACACACACACAAACCATAGAGAATCCCTGACAAACACCACTGACAGGCTGAAGTTGACTTGGGTAATGGCCAACAGCAATCACTGGTAGGCGAAAGGAAAGCAGCAGACAAAACAAAGCCAGCACACCCCACCACACCAGCATCGGCCACCTAGCAACCCACCTGACGGCCAGCTGAGGATTGCCCATCCGACGTGCCCGTGTACACCAGCTCATGCAACACTCGGTGCTGAATCACCGGCCAGCCCTGTTCTCCCCTGTCCACAGAAGGCCACAGTGACCACTGATTAGAAAAGAATTTTTTTACATAACTAAATTTTGAAAAACAAACAAAAAAATATTTCATGAATCCCATTCACAGATCAACAATCAACAATGCGCAGTCCACACCCTCTGCCAAAGGATTATTCAGCCGTCATGGAAAGTTCTGTTTTCTTTTTTTTGATTGGTCTCATTTTCCGAGTTTGACATCTCTGACCCATCCAAAAAACGTGCACCCAAAGATCCACTCCTTGTCCATTCGATACAGTCATATGACGCACAGCCACACACAGGTTTGTCTTGCCCATCCCAAGCACTTCAGTCTACACGGCACAATGAGGTCACCGAGAGGCTCTCTGTCAGAGGAGTCACTGTCCTGCTTCCAACTCATTTTGGTGGAGTTCAGTTGTGCTTGTTCCGATCGTACATGTACAGGACTCCTCCACTCACACCTTCCCCCCCCCCCCCCCCCCCCCCCCCATCTTTACACTTTCTTCCCCAGCAACTGCCCACTAAGCCCCCATGATAATAATAGTCTTGTCCTGGAACCACCTAGAGTGAGTGCCCCTCCCTAAAGGGTACACCATTATCCATGTAATGATAACCCCCCCCTCCCCCCCACTTTAAACTTGCCTGTTCTGATGACTCTGAGACAAACTTACAGAGGACTTGGATATGGACAGGAAGTATGAAACCAAGGTCACCTCCAGCCAGATCTTGGCATGAATGGCCACGTAATGTAAAAAGTTCATCTCATCACATTTTCCTTTCCGTTCCCCTCTCTCTCTATGTTCTCTTTCAATCCCCTTTCTTTCTCCCCCCTCCTCCCCTTCTCTACTTCTTCTCTTCATACCTACCTGTCCAAGCACGCGCTTTATCCCCACTTGGTGAGGAACATCGCCACGCATCAGAGATTCTCATCCAAAATTAAAGATGGACAGCAGGAGCTAACTCTACTCAACCACCAAGCCAGTATGAGTGACTGGCCTTAGCAAACTCACGACACTGCAACCTGATCGACTGAGGTAAGTTTTTGCCCCTTTTCCATTCCGTGGGGAGGGGAGGAGGGTACTAGTGTTTGCACAAGTATATTATATCATAAAACTACTTTTCATTGTAAAAAATTCCTTTCTTCCTCCTCCTCTCTTTATCGCTTTCTGTCCCCCCCCCCCCCCCTTCTCTCTCTCTCTCTTTTTCCTTCTCTCCTCTCTACATCTCAAGTCTTCTCTACTCTTTCTTTACCTCTTAAATTTCTCCCTCCCATCCCCCCCACTTCTGTTTCATTCTCTCCCTTTCTTTCTCTCCCCACATCTTTCTCTTCCTTCTCTCTCTCTCTCTCTCTCTCTCTCTCTCTCTCTCTCTCTCCTCCTCCTCCTCTTCTCTCTTCCTCTCACCCACTCTTTTTTCAGCACTTACCCACAGGGGCCTCCCGGGGATCCAGGGAGATGTGGTAGCCCTGCACAGCCTGCAGCAGCAGCTGGTAGCACTGATGCCAGGCGGGGTTCGATCCGGGGACACGCACTGCATGGCGCCACCCGCCGGAAGAACGCCTCTTTGCGGTGGAAGCCGATCTGGCCGTACAGCGAGGACAAGGTGCTGTACCGCTGGATCTGTCAGGGAGTTGTACACACACTGTCAACCCAGTTGTACAGACACTGCTGTCAAGGAGTTGTACAGACACCTGCTGTCAAGGAGTTGTACAGACACCTGCTGTCAATGAATTGTACAGACACCTGCTGTCAACCAGATGTACAGACACCTGCTGTCAACCAGTTGTACAGACACCTGCTGTCAACCAGTTGTACAGACACCTGCTGTCAACCAGATGTACAGACACCTGCTGTCAACCAGTTGTACAGACACCTGCTGTCAACCAGTTGTACAGACACCTGCTGTCAACCAGATGTACAGACACCTGCTGTCAACCAGTTGTACAGACACCTGCTGTCAACCAGTTGTACAGACACCTGCTGTCAAGGAGTTGTACAGACACCTGCTGTCAAGGAGTTGTACAGACACCTCCTGTCAACCAGATGTACAGACACCTGCTGTCATGAATTATACAGACACCTGCTGTCAACCAGTTGTACAGACACCTGCTGTCAAGGAGTTGTACAGACACCTGCTGTCAAGGAGTTGTACAGACACCTGCTGTCAATGAATTGTACAGACACCTGCTGTCAAGAAGTTGTACAGACACCTGCTGTCAACGAGTTGAACAGACACCTGCTGCCAAGGTGTTGTACAGACACCTGCTGTCAACGAGTTGTACAGACACACTGCTGTCAACCAGTTGTACAGACACCTGCTGTCAATGAATTGTACAGACACCTGCTGTCAACGAGTTGTACAGACACCTGCTGCCAAGGTGTTGTACAGACATCTGCTGTCAACGGGTTGTACAGACACCTCAGTTCAAGAGTTGCCTGTACAGGCCTAGCTCAGTTCAGTCCGACTCTCTCTCTGCATGAAATACATCTTGTGTCCTTATTTCGTGATTTTTTCATTCTGCTGTCTCATCTTCTGGGCATCACTCCCATGCCACTTGTGCCAACTGCCCCTTCAGCAGCCACAGACAGATTCACCTAGATGCAACCTCCGACACAGCAGTCCACAGACAGATTCACCTAGCTGCAACCTCAGACACAGCAGTCCACAGACAGCGCTCAACATCAAGCCACTATGTGGCATCCCAACAGTGGAGACACTTCTCGGATGTCCGATCCATCCGACCCTAGTTCCCATGATCTTGTTGGTGATAACCATGGCTTTGGACACAGAGGCAGCCCGGGGGATGAGAAAGACTTCTTTTTCCTTAAGAGACTGAATTAGTTGTCATTTATCTATTTGGACATTTCATCATCAAGTCCTGATCTGAAAATGCACCCCAAACATGACCTGCACTGTCAACAAGACCTAATTCAGAGTGCATGTGCTTTGTAATCCATACAGCAAAGCTTTCACACTATATTCTTAAACTTCTCAAAAGCTCAAGCGAACTACTATATGAAATGACCATTCATAGTCAAAATGCATCATGATTCAAACCACACTCACACTCCAACCTTCGGACTAAGCTGGGTAGCTGAAGACAGGTATGTTGGAATGTTGACAGGCAGAAAGGGTACTGAAAATACAAAACAACAAAACCGAAGAAAAGAAAATGGGGATTTTGCATCATACTCCCTCTCTGCCAATTTTTGTTGTTCCTTCGTCTTATCTCTTCCATGCCCCCCATCATTCCCATGCCGTTCATTCCTACCGCCCCAAACACAGTCACACCCAGGCTGTCATGTAGCTGTCCCTGCATGAGCAGGCCACAGAGAACAATCAGTATCAGGTTGTCAAGAGGTAACCCATATGAGGAGACACTGCACTGCAGCAAAATAATTTCGGTAGTCTCCAGAGGTGCCTGTTCTGATTCAACACACCTCTGACACCACCTACAAAGCCCCCTACTGGCCACAACTGTTCAGTTGTGCAGCCAACGCTGAGTAGGCATCCTATACCAGAGCAACTGCTTGGCTATTGTTCAGCACTTTACACTTATCAAGTTACTTATTTACATTCAGGTTTACACATCATGACACTTGCAGAATGACACCAAATGAAGACTGGCAAAGAAAACGGCCATTTCTATCCATTGCAGTGCTGTAAACATGTTAACAATCCCATCTTTCCTACGGCCAGCACTTCTCCAGAAAGCAGATTACTTCCTTCTGTCTGGTCTAAAATACTTCACTCTGCCTAATCTAGAACTGGAAAGAAAAAAAAAAAATGACTTGGACACAAACAAGGAGAATAAAGAAAAAGCCAACCACAAACCTTGTCTTCATCAGAGGAGGTAAGGTTGATGTAGACAACGTTCTGCAGAAAATCAGACGCCTGCAGAAATTTCTGGAAGGAGAAAAAAAATTGCAGTGGTTCCACCACATCATAATACAGTGCCCGATCTTCTACACACACACACACCCTCATCTGCCCCCTTTCACCATCTCCTCTCAATCCTGTACAATGTAGTACCATTTGGGGAAAAAAAAAATAGGGACTTGAAAACATGTAAATGAACAATGAGTGTTCAAACATTTTATTAAAATGATGAAACAACATTCTCTACTTCCCTCTGTTTCTTACTCTGTCAGTTTCAACTACGTTTTTAGATTTTTCAATAATACGCATTACAACACCATAGATTTGTCAAGAAGTTTTCCGATATGCAAAGTTAAACAGAGCAATACTGTTAGATACGTAAAAATCATATTTTTTTTGTCTGCACAAGCAAACCAAGATACAGTCATACACAAACGGATGCATTCACAAAAGTATGTGTGTATGTACAAACACATGCGCGCGCGCGCGCGCGCACACACACACACACACACACACACACACACACACACACACACACACACACACACTCACACACACACACTCAGCAACCCTTACCCTTTGATAAATGAGAACCCGGCAGGCTTTCATAGAAGCTTCCATTTCCACCATTGCTGAGTTCTTGTACTGTTGAAGATGCATAAAGACAGAGGTATGAAATTCTGCACACAACTGCATGCATGCACACATGAAAAAACACATGGATTATGACACACTCCTTTTACAAATGTTTCTTGACACATTAGCATACACCAATGCACATTGAACATAAATCACAATGTATCCTCTTCTCAACACACTTGATCGCTTGTTCAATCTCTCCTCTCAATCCCTCCCTCTCTCTTGCTCTCTCTTTCTCTCTCTCTCTCACACACACACACACACACACATATACACACCACACACAAAAACACGCACGCACTCCCTCTCTCTATACCTCATTCTCTTCCATCTCCTCCATCCCCCACCCTCCTTACTTACTCTTCCTGTAACCCTCTCTCTCTCTCTCTCCCTCCTCCTCAACCTTGCCCACCTTGCTGTAGTTGGTAATGGCTTCTTTGTACTTCTCAATTATATCATCTGGGTTCAGACAATGAAGGGACGTCTCCTGCTCCAGATGGTCCACACCATTGGCAAAATTCCCCACACTAGCCTGCTGTCGTAGATGTAGAGCTGAAAAACACACACACACACACACACACACACACACACAACGTCTGTGTAAACAAGCACTCAAGAGTCTTTATTCTTTCCCTTCCTAAGCTAGAAGAATTCCGGCACACACAGTGGTCTACTCTTTTTCCAAAAGGCAGGATGGGATTACATGTGCATACAAGATTTCCGATGCATGTGTTCACAAAGCAGTCTGCGCTCACAAACACAGAGTGAGCCACAGCAGTCTGTGCACACACACAGAGTGAGCCACAGCAGTCTGTGCACACACAGAGTGAGCCACAGCAGTCTATGCACACACAGAGCAGTCTGTGCACACACACAGAGTGAGCCACAGCAGTCTGTGCACACACACAGTGAGCCACAGCAGTCTGTGCACACACACACACAGTGAGCCACAGCAGTCTGTGCATACACACACAGAGTGAGCCACAACAGTCTGTGCACACACACACTCACAGTGAGCCACAGCAGTCTGTGCAGACACACAGTGAGCCACAGCAGTCTGTGCAGACACACACACAGTGAGCCACAGCAGTCTGTGCACACACACAGTGAGCCACAGCAGTCTGTGCACACACACACACAGTGAGCCACAGCAGTCTGTGCACACACACAGTGAGCCACAGCAGTCTGTGCACACACACAGTGAGCCACAGCAGTCTGTGCACACACACACACAGACTAAGCCACAGCAGTCTGCGCACACACAGAGTAAGCCACAGCAGTCTGTGCACACACAGTGAGCCACAGCAGTCTGTGCACACACAGTGAGCCACAGCAGTCTGTGCACACACAGTGAGCCACAGCAGTCTGTGCACACACACACAGAGTGAGCCGCAGCAGTCTGTGCACACACACAGTGAGCCACAGCAGTCTGTGCACACACAGAGTGAGCCACAGCAGTCTGTGCACACATAGTGAGCCACAGCAGTCTGTGCACACACACAGTGAGCCACAGCAGTCTGTGCACATACACACACAGAGTGAGCCACAGCAGTCTGCGCACACACAGTGAGCCACAGCAGTCTGTGCACACACAGAGTGAGCCACAGCAGTCTGTGTACACATAGAGTAAGCCATAGCAGTCTGTGCACACACAGAGTAAGCCATAGCAGTCTGTGCACACACAGAGTAAGCCACAGCAGTCTGTGCACACAGAGTAAGCCATAGCAGTCTGTGCACACACAGAGTAAGCCACAGCAGTCTGTGCACACACACACAGTGAGTCACAGCAAATCTATGCACACACAGTGAGCCACAGCAGTCTGTGCACACACAGTGAGCCACAGCAGTCTGTGCACACACAGAGTGAGCCACAGCAGTCTGCGCACACACAGAGTGAGCCACAGCAGTCTGCGCACACACAGAGTGAGCCACTGCAGTCTGTGCACAGACAGAGTGAGCCACAGCAGTCTGTGCCCACACACACAGGGTGAGCCACAGCAGTCTGTGCCCACACACACAGAGTGAGCCACAGCAGTCTGTGCACACACACACAGAGTGAGCCACAGCAGTCTGTGCAGACAGTGGCAGGAGGAAACTCTGACGAAAACCTGACAGCAGGAAATTTTCAGAGAAAGCTTCCCACCCCCTATCCCCCCATCGCCCCTCAGACAAACGTTTCAGCCCTGAACTGCTTACACTCTCGGGGAAACTGGGCTGCATCCAGGTCATGACTCTACAGATGGCCTTCTGCCTCAGAAACATGCAGACACACCTACGTAGTGCGCTGAAGCAGTATGTTGTACACAAATTTGGCAAAAGCCATTTGTATACACAAACAGTGAGCTAAAGAAGTCTGTGCATACATCATACAAAATCATACGCTCACTGAGATGGAAACAATGTGGTACCATATTCTCACAGTTGTCTAACCAAACAGATGCTTTGATCCCATTCACTGTGGCCACATGTCCTTGGTATTTAAACATGACACTACAAATATTCCAAGGAACTAAGTGAAAAGAGAAACAAAAATACTTGTCAAAAATGGACTGACAACAATGATGACGGTAACTGCATCAACAATGTTTTCATCCATGGGAAAAAAACAAATAAGCGTAAAAAAAAAAAAAAAAAAAAAAAAAGAAACCATATGAGCTCTGTCAAACTCCAACTGGCCATCAGTTCTAGCAGTGTTTGTACCTTTCCAAAACAGTACCATTCTGGCTTTGGAAGGTCCTTGTGCTTGCTGAGTCACACACCGACAGTGATGTGCAAACACATGACAGGCCTGGATACTTCGTCGTCTGCACAACTATGATCCTGGCCATGAACGGGCCAAGGCAAGGCCTGAGGACGACTCTCCCAAACTTTCTGTGACACAGCCACAAGTCTCTCCCGAAGGGTGAAGGGTCCCGGAAGGTGGTGCCTGTCTCACAGTGCCCTTCATGTAGCCTAGAAAACCGACACACTCCAAAGAACTCTCTCCAGGCGAAGGACATGCGAGCCGAGTCAAGGAACGAAAGTAAACTGATGGACCACTCACATGTCAGAAACGACGCATGTAAAGGGTGATCAACGTGGGAGTGTCAGTCAAGGTAATAAAAAGTACAGATTTAGCTCCCTTCACTTTCAGAAATTGAGAGCACAGGAAGGGGGGGGGGGGGGGGGGGGGGGAGAGAGGGGGTCCTACCTAGGTAAGAGGTTGCTCACACTGGGGGGAATAAGGCATTAACGTGTTTGGACATCTAAGTGTGAGAAAACAGCATCATTATCACATCATAAGAAGCAGCAGCAATAACAGTACTCACACAGCGAGAGCTGCAGACCAGAAGCAGAAATAATGATAGTGGTGTTAGAATTATGTTCGTCTGTCCATCTTTTTTGTCTCTGTGTGCCCATCCGTTGACAGTCGCTCCTCTGTCAGTCTTTTCTAAACTAATTCTCATTCCATTTTTTTTTTTCCTTCTCTTAATTTTTTCTGACTGTTAAAATATAACAATGTTCTCTATTATGACTTTTTTCTCTAAGTAGTCATAGTAGCAGAAGTACTAGTAGTAGTAGCTGCAGTGTTATCATTTTAAAAAAACAAAAAGTTGTACCACAGTATCGTCACAATTCAATTCTGTAAAAACATAACACCAATCAATTCTTTATAAAGAATTTTTTTTCAGTCTTAATTAATCTTTTCTTCAGCTGTTTTTCTTAAACTATCATGAGTGATACCCTTACCTGCCAATCCTTTACACCACTAACCTGTGTTGGTCTGATATTTAAGGTCAGGTCAGGAGACGACGTGCCTCGCTTGACGGAGAAGGACTGATTGCGTCGCAAAACCGGCGCAGGCTTGCTATGCGCTTTGGTCAGCACCACTGAGGCGGAACACAAACCTTCGTAACACCCTGAAGGAAAAAAACAGGAAACAAAACTCTTGATCAACGCTCTGTGGACTGGGTTTTCAAAACATGAAACTTCACACTCAACAAGCCTGAACCACACACCTTCCCAAAAGACCAGACTGACACTCATTCTGCGTTTTCTAACAAATAAGATGAAGGCTTTTTTTTTTTTTACGCCTGAAAGAAGTTTTTCACAGTTTGATTAAAATTTGGAGAGATGGCAGATGTGTAGTAACCTGTTTCATTAGAAACATATAAAAAAAAAATGTTGTTTTTGTTGTTGTAGTTTTTTTTTGTTTTTCGGCACAAAATGTGCACATTTCGACATTTTGTTCCCAGCAAGCCAGTTTAAGGTCGGTAATACACTGGCTGGTGAGTAAACCCTTCCCAACACAGAAGAAGTAGAGAATTTAAAAGGGAACTCACTATTTACTCACATCTGTACCTCTTTCATGCAAGTCAAGCCAAACCCACTGGCAAATTCATTTATAGCTATAATATCAGCGGGTCAATCTTCAACTGAAAATGGCACTGCAAAAGTAACCCGATTTTTTTTTTTTCTTTCCGGACAAAGCTTACGCTTTCTTTACCATCCTGTATAATAACTTACAATTTCTGCACACATATACCACCCATTTGAGAATATGCTAAGAAAACTCTGTCAACATCTGACTGACAAGAATCGAGAGTAACCATTTCAGAGTGAATTTCTTCTGAGCCAAGCTAACCACACACAGTCTTTTCAGGAAATCACCCCATAAGACGAAAAAAAAAAAAAAAAAAAAAAAGCCTTGTCCCGAGTAAGCCAAACGCACACCAGAGCCGTCTACAAATTATTCGTATCAATTAATTACATAACAGCGTCAACATCCTTGAAGCAAATACATTAGACAGTGCAGTGAGCGCCAACCATTCCGCTTGATTTACAACTCTCAGATGAAAAAAAAAAAAACACATAAGTAAAAAAAAAAAAAAAGTCGATGATAAACAAAGGCATGTGGCAAGAAAAAAATAAATAAATAAAAAGTCTATAAGAGCAAATACAGTCTTTGCAGATGGAACAGCTAGTCTCTACTCTTGACCGTCTTTACAGTGCCACCGCCTTGTCATAAGATTACAAAAACAAGATGGCATGTTACCAACTGTAACCAGTCAAAATGGTGTAAATACTTTGTATAGCCAAACAAAACTAGGGGTGACTGTTGGGTCACAAAGGCAGGAGAGAAAAAACAGTGAGCGACAGCTAAGACAGATGAGAATAAAAAAAGACAGAGTCAGAGCAACGGAAAACACAAAGTCATCAGCACAAACTTTCCAAACAGCAGGACTGCAGTCTACACTGAAAGAGCCCCTAAGCACGGCCTGGTGGTATATGGATAGGAGTATTTCTTCATGAAATACCCCCTGACAAAATGTCCACCAATCACCTACCCTCTGACAAAATGTCCACCAATCACCTACCCTCTGACAAAATGTCCACCAATCACCTACCCTCTGAAAAAATGTCCACCAATCACCATATAGTACACACTCCTTCCAGAAACTCAGTAACTGCTCACCCCCCATCCATAAAAAGTCGTTGACAGACCGCAAGAGGTCCAAGGCGGTCTGGTAGTGAAGGATAGCCTCCCCTGGCAGTCCAGCCTGAAGACAGAGATCGCCCAGATGCTTCCGTAGGCGCCCCATGCACTTCCTCTTGAAGGACCTGTAACACACAAAGCAGCTGTTCAAGCAGGCATCAGCCGGGGGCATAAGAACGGAAAGAATGGTGTCAAGGCATACAGCCTTTTTTGTACTCCCAGTTCTTATAGAACAGGGAGTACTTTAGAATGTGAACGAAGAAATGATGTGTGTGTGTGTGTGTGTGTGTGTGTGTGTGTGTGTGTGTGTGTCTGTCCATGGTCCATGATGTGTTCCACTCACTCCAGACAAAACTACTGGGCCTATCTTTCTGAAAATTTGTAAGTATTTTCATTATGGGTCACAGATGATGCCCGATGTTTAGTTTACCGTTATAGCCGTTACTAACAGCTATAACAGCCCATAACAGTTCTTCTTCTTTATGGAATATCTCAGAAAGTACATGGCCGATCTTTCTGATTTGTAGATATGTTCATTAAGGGTCATGGATGATGCCTGATGTTTTAGTTTACTGTTACAGCCATTTCTAATGGCTATAAAGGCCCATAACTGTTCTTTTTCTTTATGGAATATCTCAAAGTACTTGATCGATCTTTCTGAAAATTTGTAGGTATGTTCATTATGGGTCACGGATGATGCCAGATGTTTTAGTTTACCCTTATAGCTGTTACTAACAGCTATATCGGCCCATAACAGTTTTTGTTCTTTATGGATATCTCAGAAAGTATGTGGCTGACCTTTCTGAACATTTGTAGGTATGTTCATTATGGGTCACGGAATAGCCATTACTAATGGCTATATCGGCCCAAAACGTTTTTTCCTCTTTATGGAATATCTCACGCATATTCAAGATGAACTGGGAGTACGTTTATATGCTTTGCATCTTGTTTTTTGTTGTTGTTCTTCAGTTTTGTTTTTGTACTTTCTGAACAGAAAATATTGCTCTTGTTCTTTGGAAATAACCCAATGTATATGTGTACTTTCTGAACAGAAAATATTGCTCTTGGTATCTTGAAATTTATCCAATATACTTATATGTACATTCTGAACAGAAAATATTGCTCATTTTATCTGAAAATAATCCAATACATATATGTACTTCTTGAACAGAAAATATTGCTATGTTATCTGGAAATAATCCAATATTACATATGTATTTTCTGAACAGAAAATATTGCTCTTGTTATCTGGAAATAATCCATATATATATATATAGAGAGAGAGAGAGAGAGAGAGAGAGAGAGAGAGAGAGAGAGAGAGAGAGAGAGAGAGAGAGAGAACAGTGTCAGTAGTCTACACAGCCTTCCACACAAAAGCACTCTTTAAGAAAAGGGGGGGATGGAAGGGATGGTAGAAGTACTAAAAGAATGAAGATGGGGGTGTGTGCATGAGGGTGTATGTGAAGGGTAGTGTGTGTGTGTGTGTGTGTGTCTGTGTGAATGTGTGCCCCTCCACCTCCCAACTAGCACACCTTTTCCAACATCCACACACACACATACACCCTTTCTCTCTCTCCTCCCCCATACTCTCTCTTCTCTGTTTCTATTCTTCCGCTCCCTCCCCCTCTTCCCGAACCTCCCTTCTCAGAATGCCTTTTCCCTCGTATCTCAGTTTCCATCAGTCCACCTCTCTCTGTAGTATCTACAGTACTCTGTGTGTGTTGTGCGTGTGTGTGTGTGAGTGTGAGAGTGTGTGTAAGTAAGTAAACATGCAAGTGTGTGCGTGTGTGTGTGTGTGTGTGTGTGTGTGTGTGTGTGTGTGTGTGTGTGTGTGTGTGTGTGTGTGTGTGTGTGTGTGCGCGTGCGCATGCGTGCATGTACATGTGGATTGTAAATATGTTAGTATTTGAGTGAGTCAGAGAGAGAGAGAGAGAGAGGGAGAGAGTGAGTGAGTGAGTGAGTGAGTGAGTGGGTGGGTAAGCGAGTGCGCGCATGCGTGCTAGTGTGCGTGCGAGCGTAGTGTGTGTGTGTGTGTGTGTGCGCGCGTGCAATCCAATTCCAAAGCCTACCCCTTTTCCTTTGCAAGAAAATATCTTGAAGCCAAAATACACAAACAGGATGCATGTGCAAATGCAATACCCTTTAATATCTTTCAATTTGTAATCAACTTTGAATCAAACATTTCATGATTCATGACATTCATCAGCAAATGCCCAATCAGTGGACAATTCCCACCCCTGAAAAACCCAAAGTCTAGCAGTATCCAGAGTTTGTTACAACATGAAGTACCTGTCAGTCGTTAAACGACAACAGTGTGGAAGAAAGAGCAGCCGACTCCTAACTCCACTCACTTGGTGTCAGTGTCGACCCCAATGTAGTCCTTCTTCTCAAAGGGTGCACACAGCAGCACCAGGCGGTCACTGCGTTCAAACGTCCGCTCCAGCCGCTTGCCCTCCAGCACGAAGAACAAGGACGTGACAAATTCCTGGGGACAGTTTGTCCATGATTTGACAGGATAAAGTGTCATCAACAACAGTACATTTCCCCCTAGCAATCCCAGGCTTTATAGCATTCCTGGCACTGAAGCATTTTTGAAGTACTGCCCACCCCACCCCACCCCAACCGCCCCGGTCTTTCTGGTTTTGAAGCAATTCACTTGCTACTTCAAACCAGTAAAAGGAAACAGTTGCACACAGCTCCCACTGTGGGGAAAAAAAAAACCCACAGAAATTCTATGAAGGGTCTCAGTCTTTTAGATCCATTTCAGAGTAAGGTGTATTCACACCCTTTTCTAGAAAAGTAGGGGTAATCATATTTCAAGCAAGAATTTGGGTGAGAATGGATTAAACTGGAAAAAAAAAAAAAAAAAAAAAAAAAAAAAGGCCTAACGAACATTCTGGTTTTTTTTTTCTTTAAATGCCAAAATTATCGCTTGCTTCGCCATCAACCACACTTTCACCTTTTAACCAGTGTGGTTTTGTACCGAGATGGAAACTCTCCAAAGGACTGTACTTTCATGATGATAATGAAAACAGTTGTTTGGTGCAAAGAAGACAAGACTAGACTGCTTTCACAGAGTGTTTTTTTTTGTGTGCGTTTGTAAATGACTCACTGACTAACAGTTTTGTCTTATCGCAAAAACCAATTCAAATCTTGCGAGTCTCACTGAGTTGATCAAATTTTCTTCAGACCATGTAACTCTAAAGCACATTATCAGTACATGATGTGACCTCTGAGAAAAAAACATTAAATACATTCTTTCCCATTTGAAGTTTGTTCTCTGCTTAGCATTTTTCTTTTTCATTTTTTGCTTTTTAAGGGCACTATACCCCCATTTCTATGTTACCTGAAATACTCAGTGTGCTGGGCGTGTTCCCCCCTTCCCCAAAAAGTTCTGAACTTGCTTTCAAAATGGGCAAACCTCAGGCAAATCTGTGGATATACTGGCATGTCATCAACTTTTTGGTCCCACTACAACTCATCCTGGCCACTGGTCCACACAGCTCTTTTCAATCTCTTTTATTTTGCAGCAGGCTGTCGATGCATGATGTCAGAGCCTGACATTACCTTGCCTTCAAGAAGGTAGACAACAAAAAAACAGTGACCACTGGGCTCACCAAAAAGCATACGCACGTTTTTGTGCATCGGTGTCATCTGCCAGCATGACACAAACACCACCAGCCCCTCCCACTCCAAGCAATAAGTCATCAATGAAACATATACAAAAAAAAAAACGCAAAAAGATTGCGGGAACTTGGAAAGCCTTTGTAAATGAGAATCAATAAAAGCATTCTCTATTCACATAATAAGATACATGCACCTTCTCAGCACATTCATCCTACTGACCTTCAGTCTATCCTCAAGGTCGAAGCACTGGGTCCAGACTGGGATAGAAAACGACCTCTGACCCCGTGCTCTCCTTTGTCAGACTGTTGCTGTGCGGCCTGCCCGTCGTCCCCCCGCTTTCCCCTCCTTCCCCTGAGCTGTCCTTGACCCCTTCTTCCCTGACCCCACACCTCTATCCCCCTCGTGAGGTATACACCCCGCGTCGCTGCCAGCTTGCGAATCTGTCACAGAACCACCGTCACTGTCTGTCCTGCCCTCCACTTTTGGGGTCCTGCATGAGTGTTTCACTCATGCCGTCTGATTTTCTCCCTCTCTCTGGAATTGTTGGTGTCTCGAGCTGGGCCTGTGCTGGACGGCCCAGACACAAGGTCTCCACAGATGACCCCTTCGCTGGCTCCAGGGTCAGTGTCCGCATGGTTGCCATGGGAATGTGACTGGGAATGTGGCGCTGGCATGGTCTGGTTTTGGTCTGTGTCCAGCGGGGAACCGTCCGTGTTCATGCCAAAAATGATGAGTCTGGAGTTGATGATGGTGCTAGAGTAATCTTCTTTTATCTGAAAAACATGGAACGCATCATATCAGTACAGAAATCCATCTAGCTGTCTGTAGTACAGACAACGCACCACACTGACGCTGACACATTCACAGGAAATATGAAGAACGGGCATGAATGAATGCGGAAGCAGAAGGGAAAAAGGGTGGATAAGGGGTATCTTAACTCATCCACCCCTGACATCCGCTACAGCGGACGTCCCACACACACAACGTTTTCTCTCTCAGTCGCTGACATCCGCTACAGCGGATTGCACATTACCATATCTTTAGAGCGAACGTCAACCAGAGTCATGGAAACCAAAGCGTGCCATGTGACAGGCTCATTATCATAGTAATCACAGGCAACGCGGGCCACGTTGTGATGTGTTCGCTGACCACTGATCTATTTTTAACACCAGCCCAGTCCTGCGTTTGAAGTGAGAACACGGTGGCGTCTCAGCCTTCGACTAGTGGTGGTGAGAAGCAGACAGGGAAACACGTGTTTACAGCTGACGTGAAGCTGTTGAACTTGTTCAAACCAAAGGATCAGACCTTGAACTTGAAGATACTGAACACGATGATGACAGTGAATCTGGCCCATCCGAAGAGTGTGAAACTGGGCTGGGAAGTGAACATGACGACGTTCAGAGGAGAGGAGTGGGTGGAGTTAGGGTAAACACTGCAGCTAAGCAACTACTCTCATCAGAAGGGGCTAAGCAGGTGCGTTCTGCAAATTCTGGATCGGCAAAGGCACCGCTGGGCTCCACTGAAGTGATCAGGCAGCAGTGCAGTATCTCCTCTGGTGGGTTGCCTCATGACTTCTGGATACTGAGTGGTCCCTGTAAACTGCCAGCACTAGGGGCTGTGATGGCACAAACGTAGATGTGGTTGTTCATGGAGAAAACCAGAATGACTGGTGTGGGAGTACACAACTGGCAGGCACAGACAGCAAAACGAAAGTTCTGCAAGGTCAATAATCACTTCATTCTCTCTCACCACCTTCAAGCTTTAACTTCAAGTGGGAGACTCTCCCAGTCTGCTGGATTAGAACATACAGTGGATAATGCCAGAATGTGTGTGCATGTGTACTGGCAAAGGATCATATACCCATATCAAAGGTACCCACTTTCAAGTTTGCATTCAGCGAGTTACAAAAACAAATGTATATCCCTAAATGCAAGCCACAGAAACCTGAGTGTGACCATCTAAATAGCAAGATGTGTACACAGATGCTTTGCATCCAAAAAAAAACAAAAAAACAGCAAACTGAATAAACGGGGAACTTTCTAATCTTAAATAAATGTCAGCGAACCGCCCAGAGAAACGTGGACAAATGAGTCACTAGACAACACACAACGCGTTTCGACCTCTTAGTCTTCCTCAGGTGAAACAAAGATGAACAAAATAACGAAAATGCACTTAGGGGAACTTTCAGCTCAGAAAGTGGTCTTTCAAGAGGAATAAGAACCCCATCAAATTAGACAACAAAATTAAACAGAAAACCATTTTCTCTGATAAACACTCATAAAACAAAATAAATACAACGTAAATGGGAAAAACATGAAAAAAAAAAAAACCCCCCCCCCCCCAAAAGAAAAAAAAAAACACACACACTAGTTTCCCTCACCTTTTTGTAGTTCTCGAAGAGGTCCGCAAACTCCTGGTGGTCAACACACTTGCCGACAGCCACCAGCCCCAGGACACGACGGTGGGCCTGGAAGTCCCCCCACTCGTTGTTCTCCCGAGGGTAGCCTCGCTTGTAGCGCACAGTGACATCCCGGCTCTGCCCCTGCACGTGCACCATGCTCAGCGCCCGGACCCGCTCCCACACCCGGTGGAAGGTGGCGGTGGGCAGGTGCGACCCCGTGTGGCGTACCAGTATCAGCAGGGACTGGTGGTCCTCCGCCGTCTGGCCATAGTCCACCAGGCTCATGGTGTGACGGGATGGTGGCACACTATCCTGAGAGTCCGTCCCTCGCCCCCTTCATCTCCCTTCTTCCCAGGCTTTGTTCACATTTAAAAAAAGGACTGGTCTCAGTCTACTTAACTCTGATATCGGTTGCCGGGGTGGGTGGGGGGGGGTGGGGTACCTGACAAAAACAGTGTCGTGATGTCTTCCAGTTTGCGATGGGAGAGTGGAAGTCAGGCACAAGGTAATATGTGGACTGCTGGGTCTACAGAATGAGAGGCGCTCGCCATTTCAAACCATGGTACTGCTGGTGCAGTGCAGTCTTCTTTTCTGAGGAAAAAGGAACAGGAAAAAAAGAAAGAGACATACAGTTATTCAATGCCAATGAAGCAGCATAACGAAGCAGGATGATGGCTCAAATTATTTCCATGTAAAATAGTAACTTTTACTTCAAGGATCAAAAAGGAATCAAGGAATCAAAAGTCATGAGCTGCAGAGACTCAAAGACAGAGATAGTGATGGGGGGGGGGGGGGGGGGGGAGGGGGGGGGGGGGAGGGGGGATGGAGGGGGAGAACACAAAGTATATTGTAAAGGTGATCCATGAGAGGGGGCAATCATTAAAAAAAAAAAAAAAAAAAAAAAATCCCTAAATCCCTTCCTTTTATACACAATAAATGAATGATGACATGATGAACCCACTTCAACACACCAGTAAAAGTAAGCCAATCATAGCTGAATCACACATTTATATGCACAAGTGCTCCACATGCCTAAACATTCATGTTTCAGAAGCACATATGTCACACAAAAACACCCCAGATAGCACAAAACAAGAATGCATCCTTCTGCTGATAACACACAAGGTCATAAACATGCGGGTAACACCAGCGACACCTGATCAGTTGACTACAGTACACCAACATCAGCCAAAACAAGAAATATTTTGCTGAAAGCACTGCAAAGGAGAAACATGTCAAATCAAACACTGAACCAGTGCACAATAAAACCCTGAGGGGAGATGTGACAGAAGGTGATTGACTCATCAACACAAAATTAAGTTACATGATGGACTAGTAGCACTGTGGCAGTTAATATTAAGTACAGATGCGCACACACATATGTACACACACACACACACACACACACACACACACACACACACACACACATGTACACGTACACACACATCTTCTTCTTCAATGGGATTTAAGATTGTTTGTTCTGTAGACACAAAATCCAGCAAGAACAGCTAACTCAACATGACTGCAGATGCTAACACCCTCCCTTTGTGAGTTTCTCTCCCCCCCCCCCCCCCCCCCCCCCCCCCCCCTTCCCTCTCTCCCACACACACACACACACACACAACCTCTTCATCAATAGGATTTGACTGGTCTATTGACACAAAATGCAGCAAGAACTGCTAATCTAACATGACTACAGATACTGATACCCTCCCTTTTCCCCCCTCCCCCCCCCATCCCCATATAAACACACACACACACACACACACACACACACACACACACACACACACACACACACACACATATGCACACACACACACACATGCATACGCCAAACAGCTGACACTAACTTTTGTTTTAAGCTCACAAATGATTCCACAAACATCATCACACACAAGATCCCTATTTTGCATTTTTGCCTTTGTCAGCTCTCTTCCGCAAGTGCACAGTTCACTGTGACCATCTGTAAATCCACATCTAGACAAAGTTCATAACCTTAACTAATACCAACACTGGATGCTAAATTTGGGAGATTGATCAATACTATCATGTTAATTAGGATACAGTTACCATGATCAATACTATCATCTAGTGCAAAGTGAAACGACTGCAGGCAGAAATCTAAACAAAATTTTAAATAAATGTCAGCGAACCGCCCAGAGAAACGTGGACAAACGAGTCACAAGACAAACCACAACGCGTTTCGACCACTTAGGTCTTCTTCAGGTGCAACAAAAATTAAACAAATAACGAACATGCACTTAGCTTTAATCGCTTCTGTGTGTTCAACACCTTCTTCCTTGCGTTGAACACAGAAGCGATCAAAGCTAAGTGCATTTTCGTTATGTGTTTAATTTTTGTTGCACCTGAAGAAGACCTAAGAGGTCGAAACGCGTTGTGGTTTGTCTTGTGACTCGTTTGTCCACGTTTCTCTGGGCGGTTCGCGGACATTTTTATTTAAGATTCAATACTATCATGTTAATTAGGATACAGTTACCAATGACTGAGACGAGACCGATGCATAGCAATGAGCAACAGCATGGTTCACTGACCCTTGCATATGCAAATGTCTTTTAACTCTCTTCAGTTCTTTCCCTTGAATATTAATCACCAGTGACTGATGGTTTTCTTCCCGGAATCGTGGGTAGTTAAAACAACTTTTTTGTTATCTGAGGCAATCTATCGCCTCAAAAAACCAGAAATAGACACCTTCATCACAAAAATATCATCATTTCAGAAATAATGCGCAGAATGTTGGGGGAGAAAAAAAAAAGGGAACATCTGTCATGCAAAATGCAAAAGTCTCAAAAACTGTTGAAAATTAAGCATCAGAATCTCCAGTGTTTCAGGAGTTATTCATATACGAGTCTGTATTTGACTCTGATCTCTTGTTTGTCTGATTTTCTCAAGTGTTTTTTCTCTTCTTTTTTTTTTCTCACACGCAGTGCACAAATTAATTTTTTTATGTCAGTTTGGAACAGGTGAACACTCTTTGATATCCATGTATGCAACTGCATTATATATATCAATACATGCACATAAAACTAGTATGCATATGTGTGTGTGAGCATAGAATGTGCTGATTAAGTGCTTAAGTCTAAATTGGAAGTACAAGCGAAATACTGCTCTGTAAGCACAAATGTTTCAATTAATAATATCTTCTCTTTACTCTCCCCTACTACCAAACACACACACACACACACACACACACACACACACACACACACACACACACACACACACACACACACACACACAAGTGCTTCAGTCTAAATTGGAAGTACAAGTGAAATACCGCTCTGTAAGCACAGATATGTCAATCAAACACACGCACAGATATATCAATCAAACACACACACACACACACACACACACACACACACACACACACACACACACACACACGCACACAACATACACACACACACACACACACAGGCCAAGCAAGACTGACATGATCCAGGACCTATCAAGAACATAAACAAAAATGTACTTACGCCTCAAGATACGCTCCTCTGTATGATTGGTTAATTAGGTGTATAACTTCCACATTACATGAATTATATAATGTATGCTACTAGAATCTTACTGGGCCATGATATTCAAGGTGTTCGCAGTAAATAACAATATTGTCATCCAACCCAAACTAGTGAATTTAAAAGATAACGCATGCTTTCATATAATACTGTCTGTCCACAAAGGCAGTGTGGGATTTTTTTTCATTGTAAATGATCTCCATTATGATACACATCTGAAAATTTTTTGTCAGATGTCTTTTTTGTGACAGCTTGAAAAGTGAACATTATTTTACTAAAAAAAAAAAAAAAAAAAAAAAGAAAGACTGGCTCAAAATACTGGAACAGAGTAAGCTAGCTTACATTTCTTTTGGTTATATTACTGGAAGGGGTGTGATGATGTGAAGGTGGTGTGATCCATTCGTGCAGCTTCCAATGCACATCATGTCGCAAGAAATTTTTAAGCTTTACACAACTAAAATCAAAAACTAGTCCTACCTAACAGCAGAAATATAACAGACAAGCCTTTCAGAACAATTTGCAATGGGTATGATAGTTTTGAAGATGTTATGAATTTCTTGGCATTGCAACCAGACTGTGAGAATGCTCATGCTATCCTCGCTCTAAATGAACTAAACTGATGTTCAACCTCTTCTCAACATGAAGTTTAATGAAATATTGGTGGTACTTTGAAAATAATTTAAACAATAGTTTCCTTTTTTTTTATGTTAAACACCCGTGTTTACTATTACCTTTGTCCAGGATGTTATGCATTTACCCGCATGAATTGCTTGTTTGGTTCTATCTGTCTGTCTGCAAAATCATAAAAAAAACAAAAACAGAAACAAAAAAACTGATTTTACTCAAACTTTGTGAAAGACAGAATGTGACCCGAGGACGAAGTCACTAAATGCTGGCCCAAGTTCATGGAGCAGATATGGACTGAGAAATGATCCAGGTTCCCTTCAATCAAGATGGAGGCCTATGCTTGCCCAACAGATCTTCTACGCGAATTCTGTCTACACTGTACACCGCTGACATTTCACTAAATTCTGAAAATTAATTCATTACATATGTTAAGCACAACTGTAATATTCATGAAAGACCACCAAAAACAAACACCAAAAAACAGGGGGAAAAAAAAAAAAAAACCTGAGTTTTCTAGCAGCATGAGTCAATTTCTTGTTGTTTTTTTTTATGGGTGGATTATACAGATTTTTATAATGTTATATTCATCAAACATTTTTATACATATGTATATTGTATGTATTTATTGTATTTGACAGTAGTAACCTTAAAATCTAGCACACACTGCCTAACCAAAATGGGATGCGCTACATAATTTAATCCAATGAAAGATTAATCCTGTACAGTTACGTATTGCACAATGAATCCTGTACAGCTGATTTGAAATTACCGGACTCTGTAAAGCTAGGGGAAAATGTTCACAGATCTATCAACTTTGTCAGTAAAACAAAAACTTGAAAACTTGGAAAGAACAGACCCAGTGCAAATTCAGGAACTGCTCCAAAATTAGGCAAAAATTGCTACTGAAACTGCATTACAAGTGCAACTGATTTGAAATGAATGGGCTTTCATTTGAACAGTAAAATGGAGCTGATGCCAAGAAGATCGTATTTAAAGCGCCTTTACTAGCGGTAAAGTACAAGAGATTCATCCCAGCCTAAATCCTTTGAAAATCATCTTTGATGGAGGAAAAGCAATGACAGATCAACGAGTACAAATAAAAGAATAGGTGGCAAAACAAAAAAAAAATTATATGTATGTATGTATGTATGTATAATGTAAAATCATGACATTCATAATACACTTAGCGATAATTTAGAATAGATGACAAATCAAACAACTTGACTGCGTGGTCCCACTCTTCTCATCTGAGCCCACAGTGCAATCAAAAAATGCAGATTGCATGAGAAAACAGTTTATCACTATCAACTCAAATAATAACAAAAGACAAAATCATATGGCAATGACTTTGTTGTTATTGTTGTTCTTTATCCTTCCTTGCTACAGCTAATTCCACAAATATGTCACTTCTATGGTTGATTTTTAAAACAAAATGTTTAAATCTGCATGCCAACAGAAATGCATACATGTGCATACTGTGTTTCACTCTGTGTGTGTGTGTGTGTGTGTGTGTGTGTGTGTGTGTGTGTGTGTGTGTGATTTTTTTTTTCTTGGCAACAGGCAGCACCAACATACTGACAAATCTGCTGCACTGATCAGGGGTGGGGGTGGGGGAGGGAGCTCTAGTTCATCTTTTTGAAAAAAATAGTTTGTGTGTATGCCCACACACACTAGCGCCTGTAATTGCACATGTGCATGCATGTGTGTATGTGTGTGCGCATGCACACATGTAGGCAAAAGAGAAAGGGAAGAAGGAGGAGGAGGTGGGGGAAAGACAGAGTGGTGTGCACATGTGTATGTGTTATGTGTGTGTGTGTGTGTGTGTGTGTGTGTGTGTGTGTGTGTGTGTGTGAGAGAGAGAGAGAGAGAGAGAGAGAGAGAGAGAGAGGGGGGGCGGGGGAAGACCGATACAGAGACAGAAGTAGAGACAAACATACCAGTGTGAAGTATAAACTGAGGAATCCCGCGTCCTCTGTGATGTCTTTGTATACAAGACACAATTACTTTTCTTTAAGAATCACTGGGCGAAAAAAAAAAAAAGCGTCACATTCAACTGACTTCGTTGCTATATATATTTGTCAATATGTGCAGACATCATATTTACTGCGAGGTAAAACCAGAGTTCTAGGTGAATAATGCATCGTCCACGACACTAAACCTGTCCTTCAAAAAGGCTGTGCATATGATCACAAAGATCATTTTATGGAGCAAATATCAAAGTTGTATTTATTTACTAATCAATTCGCAGTGTTATGTGTTTTTTGCAGACAGTGACACCCACTTGTATGATTGGGAATGACTAACTTGCTTTCTCGCAAACATGTTACCTACATGTCTATCTGAAGCACGGACACAACTAGCATTCTACTGCCTTGCTAGCTCTGCCATCCAATAAACAGAACCATAAATAAAAAGATGACTTCAAAACCAAAGATCATGAAAACAACCTCGTAAGTAGAACAAATTCGGCTGCCTTCGCTTACATGGACGCCATCTTGTACCACGAGACTTCGCGTTTTTCACGCGAGTGTACACATATCCATGTCGCATCTTATTACTTCTATATTCTGTACTCCGACGCATTTTGAATGAATATCAAAGAGGTGGTGCTGTGGAGGGGACATAACGAAGAAGATAGTAAAATGTGGCCAGCACAACTGTGCGTGTGCCGTTAAAAGAAGAGCTGGGGTTGGACTGAAACAAAATACTTATCTGACACTTGCCTTATTACAGTTCCAGTTCCAGTTTCATCAAGGAGGTGTCACCGCGTGCGGACTAGTCCATATACGCTACACCAAAGTTGAGAGCAATGATTGGAGACTACACTGCGGACGATTTAAAGCTGATATGTAGATAACTGAATGACTGAGATGAGATAATTTAAGAAGAGGGTCTCACGGCTACGACTTTACAAATGTCTGACAGGTGCATTAGCCTAATGAGTTGGTCAGACCTTGGATAGCTGCCTGACATTGTCTGTGTCATTATTATCATCGTATGTGCTTGTGGTGAGAGTACTCGTATGTGCGTGCATAGGCGGGTGAGCATGGGCCTATGTGTATGTGTGTGTGTGTGTGTGTGTGTGTGTGTGTGTGTGTGTGTGTGTGTGTGCGTGCGCGCGCGCGCGCGCGCGCGTCGTCTGTGTGTGTGTCTGTGTGTGTGCATTAGTGTATGTGGTACGTGTGTGTCGTGTGTGTGCCTCTGTATGTGTATGCGCGCGCGCGCGCGCGCGCACACACACACACACACACACACACGCATAATATGTGCATGCACACACACACACACACACACACACACACATGAATACATAAACACATATGTGCTTGCTCACGTGCATGCAATGCACACACACATGCATGCACATACACACACAAATACATTTGCACATGCACAAAAAACACACTCACAATTACACAAAGGTGTGCGCGCGCGCGCACACACACACACACACACACACACGCGCGCGCGCGCGCGCGCGCGCACGCATGCTCGCACACATGCACACACGCATGCACACACACATGCACACACAGATACATAAGCTCGCGCGCGCGCGCGCACACACACACACACACACACACACACACACACACACACACACGTGCATGCGGGAGCATGCTGACAAAACCCTACAGATCACTTATTATCTCTCGTTTAAAAGAGAAATTACATTCGTGACCGCTGCCCTAAAAGTTAAGAAATACATGTTTATAGTTACAAACGTGACACTGAAAATTAAAATTACTTTCAAACAATAAAACATGCGTGTATCACCAAAATGGGAATTTCAATCTTTCTCCTTTTTGGCAGCGTGCAAATAAAGCATGCACTCAGCCACTCATAATTATATATACATACATGTGTGCACGTATGAGAGAGAGAGAGAGAGAGAGAGAGAGAGAGAGAGAGAGAGAGAGAGAGGTGATTTATCATTAAAAATCATTAAGACAAGACATATTCCAGACCTTTCTATTCCTCACTGCTCCCAGGACATGCACACATACACACACACACACACACACACACACACACACACACACACACACACACACACACACTCCAGCATCTATACTTACCCGCTTGCTCACAGACATACACACCCGCGCACATGCTTATGTCACAGGTGATCCACCACCTCTTCTTACACGCTGTGTTTGTTTAAAAGCTAACAAACTCTCTCTCTCTCTCTCTCTCTCTCACACACACACACACACACATGCACATGCACATGCGTGCGCGCGCGCGCGCGCGCGCACACACACACACACACCAATGTACGCACACCCATTTGTATGGATTCTTCACGTTTTACACTTGCATCGCTTTGTTGATGCACACTTACCTGTTAACGTACATTTACAGTGAAAAAGAAGTGGTCCTGAGAGTACAAAGTCTTATTATCTCAGTTGACGTGTGTTGGGGCATTTGTGCCTTCTATTGGAAAGGCTCAGTACGAATCAGCTCCAATCTCTAGGAATCTTCACAATGTTGGCTTTGAGATTGTTCCGACGTTTCTTTGGTCTGTGACGTTTGATGCTCTTCCTCGCTCAAACTGCCATTCATGATGAACTTACAGCACCTGAATTGGATGAAACAATAGCGAAATGCTCTAGAATTGTGCTCCAGGTCCAGACAAAGTACGTTCTCCACATATAAAACAGCTTTCCGAAGAAGACAGCGCCCATACTTTTAGTCTCTACCAGGCCAGTTTTTAACAAAGGCTGTCCCAGAAGGCTGGATACACAGTTACCTGAAAGCTCTGGCAAAATCAGGAAAAGATCATCGTCGGCAGAGTGGCTACCGCAAACTCACTATGCAGTTTACAGTAGGAAAGCTAATGCAGCGAATCATAGCAAGGAAATTTGCATAAGACCTTGAAAGTAGACAAATTCTTTGTCCTGAATCATGAAGGCTACATAACAGGTAAAAGTACATGGGGAAAACGCAGCAGCTTTTGCCTATAAAGTATATGAAGGATTCCAAAGAAAAGAAAAGTTCTCAGTCCTCATGGACTTGGCTATGTAGTCAGCAGGACACTTACACAATGGATTGCAGCAGCATTTCTGGAGTGAAACGTCATACTACGATTTGGAGACTGGATGTCTGAACCTCATAAACACTCCATGGGATCACCTCAGGTTCTCCTCCCTCCCCTGTTTTGTGTATTTGTTACTCTCGATCTTTTTTTTTTCCCCCTTTCTTTTTGTTTTGCAACATGTTTTCCTTTGTTTTGCACATCCATCAGGGTTTTTGTTTTCACATGCGTTTGGTGGTTTGTTTGCCTGTCTGTTGACTACATTTTCATGATAGTTGTTGGAAAGTTGGGAATGCAACCAGGAAAATCACGATGAATTTGAACGGATCCAGATCAAAAGCTGGATCCAGATTCTGTTCAACAAGATGATTAAGCAAAACTTAGAGAGAGCCGAGTTGAATGACATTTGGTGAAAAGATGGCTCGACAAATCTGTTCAATTCTGTTGCACATCTGGATCAAACAGTCAATTCTGAGTCTGTTCAGCAATATTACCCACACACACACACAACCAACCAACCAATCAACCAACCACCCCCACACACAACCTCCTGAACCGATTTAGAATGAAGCTTAGCAGGAAGACGGAATGTTGCCAAAGGATGTCATTTTTTTTCGGGTCTCACCTGCCATGTCTCATCAGTAGTATTGCACCCCCACACCACTTATTCAGCACCCCCCCCCCCCCCCCCCCCCCCTCCCACTACGTCCATCAATCCATCTCCCGTCATCCCCTCTATAACCAAAGGGGCTGGCTGGTCCCACCCAGCAATCCACAGGGGGCAATCCATGTCAAGCTGTCATGAGGCAGTCATTAATCCACAGGGAGCAATCCATGTCAAGCTGTCATGAGGCAACCAGCAATCCACAAGGAGCAATCAATGTCAAGCTGCTGTTGTCATGAGACAACCAACAATCCACAAGGGGCAATCAATGTCAAGCTGTCATGAGAGACAACCAGCAATCCACAAGGGGCAATCAATGTCAAGCTGTCATGAAGCAACCAGTAACCACAGAGACAATCAATGTCAAGCCGTAATAATGAGGAGCCAATCCATCAAATTTAGGTACAGGTCAATGGTAAGGGTCGAGATCAAAGACGCATCCAGTACCTGTCTGACCTTGACAGAGTATCTGTCTGACCTTGGCAGAGTACCTGTCTGACCTTGGCAGAGGTCTGTGATCTCCAGGTCTGCGATCTCCATGGCGCCCTTTTTTTTTTTACCCCCTATAGATGCTACTCTGATGATAGCCTCTGGGCACTGGATTACGATTTTCTCCCATGGCAAAATATATCATGGTATGTCTATTATCTCTATACATGTCAGACATCAAGGTGAACCATCGCCACTGTCATATAGTGGGCAAAATACTATGGTTGTATGTCTGTCTGATATCAAGGTGGACGACCGCCACTATGTCATGTCATATGGTGGGTAATTTTGTCATGTCATGCAAATTCATTCACCTCTGTAAACTCTTACAAGGATATCTGTCCGCCTTTAAATTATCAGGACAACTTCTCGCTGAAAATCAGAAATTGTTCACAAGTCTGATACCACATCTAGACACTTCACTGAGAGAGAGTTTGTGTGCGTAGCTGTTCAATTCAACTTGTATTAGCCGTTACGACATGCGTCGTAGGTTCCATTCTCATTCGTGAAAATCACTCGTGATTTTCAATCCTGACCTGCTCCCACAAAGAGCTGAGTTTGCATCGAGCTCGAATCAGACGACTGGAACTACACAGCCAAGTGTCATACACATAAACCGGATGAACCTTTGAGTGCTGCTGAAATTTTCTGATCAACACCGCAGTGTGCATCTCTCGGGCTTGGCCGACACTAGAATACGTTAGGAAAATAACAATTCAATGCGGTCCTGTCATGCACTCTCTGAGCAGAGTGAACTCTGTAGCATCACCTTCATCGATAGGCAGTCAGTATCAAAACCAAAATTTCAAGTACTATCAAATTCTGCTGTCTTTCATGCCCTATTCTAATGGTGACCTTAGTTTCGATTCCCTGTATTTGTCCTTGGCAAGTTTGTGCCCAGGTCATGTTGGCAAGTTCTTCCAGACTGTTCATTGGACAGATGTGGAGGTACCCTCCGAAGGTAGAAGCCCGCTTAAGCTGGCTCTGCAACTAAGCATTTATTGTCTGTCGTCAACAAGTGGTTTAGCAGGTGATGTCTTCCATTCGTTGGATCAGAACAGGCACCATCAAAGTAACTTGGCAACAGTGCAGTCTCTCCAGTGGTTTGCCTCATCATCATGATTGTTGGAGCCAGGCTGCTATAGGACAACCAGGTGTGGCTGTCAATGAGAAGCCAGAATGAGTGCTGAAGTGACATGGAAGATGATACAGAAAAAAAAAAAAAAAAAAATCCCCTGTTTGCTGTAATATTATAGCATATCTATTGACAGGAGCAATTAGCTCATAAACATTCAGTAGCTGTGCAGAACCGCTTACTGGTAGTGGAGTAATACTCCTTATTTTTCTCCCTTCGTTATTCCAGGGTTTTACACTCAGAGGATCATCTTCGCTGATTTTTGTGCATTATGTTTTTTTAATGAAAGGTAAAGGTAGCCATGTTCTGAAGGGATGTCTGTCTGCACTGACTTGAAAAAAAAAAAAGGAGCTATTTTCATCCATCCTGTGATGGCCTACTCACAGTCTGAACAGAGGTCAGTTCTCAGCTGGAATGGAAACCAGGAATCTTGGTTCAGGACAACAATGTTTTATTCACTCCTCGTTTCACCCAAGTGATTTTGGCAATATGAACTTCAGCGATTTGTTAGGTGGTATAACAGTGAAATAAATGTGTGTGGATGTGTGTGGAAAATCAATGCAGAAAGCTAGCGATATGATTGGTTCTGCCATCCTTCCCTCTAGGCAGCATTACTCCTTCTCACCTCTACATAGCCATGCCCTGTCAGAGGACCAGCGCCAGCAGTGCGCAAGGTCTGGACATCAAGTCACAACAGAATAATCCATCACAGAAGACATACTGCACTGCTGCTGATAGGGTTAGATGGTGTGCAATGGTGTTTGTTGTCCGATATGTTATGGCACATCCTGCTTTAGCAGCAAGAAATTTACCGTAAGGCAGAGGATGCAAATAACTTTGCTTTTGCATAATGAATGTTGGACTTGCGCATGTGGATGGTAAACTCCAGTCCTTTATGAGCGAATGCTTTTCTTACCATGTGAGCTACCTGGTTCTTCTTAATTCCCCTTTAAGGGTTGGATTTTTACCTTGAGTGCACTATGTATTTATGTCTTTCAATTTTCATTACCAATTGTTTGATCAAGCTTTCCTGAAAAAATGTATAGCATGTAGGGTTACATACAATTTACCCTTATTCAGATGTGTTGAAACATCAGTCATCAGGAACAGCAAGTCCCAAGCAAGTTCCTTAGGCTACATGAAACCGAGCTACCCCAAAGACAATTCCAGTCCCTGTAATTTCAAGCAGAATGGATCCACCATTCTGTGTGTACAGGTTACTAGTGTGCATCATCACTCTGGTCACATAAACAAGGACCATATCTGACCCTGAAGCATTCTGTTTGTCACCAAAAGGGTTAACTGAAGAAACAAGCTGCTTTTCTTCTATCCTTCATGTGCATGTACATGCGTGTGCTAGAGTAAAGTGCAGTGTGTGTGCTATGACGGTTTCTTAAAATGATCACAATCGTTATTTTGCATTCAGGAGATTCATACACTTGCTCATTATTCATTGTGAATAAAAAAATATTGTGTGTGTATATGTGTGTGCATCGCAATAAATCCAGCCCCATTTTGGGTGGGTTTAAATTCAATAATTACACAGCTAGTTTTGTAGATTACTCTAACTTCTTTGTGTGTGCTTACATATGTGAGGATGTCTGAGAGAGTGAGAGAGAGAAGGAATGTGTATGTGAACATATGTCCTGTTAAGGTTTACGTAAAAACTGCTTCTGCACACATCAATATGCTCTGATTTGCATTTTTCTTCGTTTATTCATCAATGAGTAACCTTGGGGCCGATGTTTCTGTCCTGTCTAGCATATAGCCATACTCAACATGTTGCATATGTATTCTAAAATAATTTTTTTACATCATCCTTCCAAAAGAACACTATTTTGCTGTGTTCCTTGACATTTTACTCCCCTCTTCCCAAAAAGAACATTGTTTGGGTCCACTTGGCAATATTCGATCTCCCATGCATTTCACCATTCCCCCTCCCCTTCCTTCCCCCACTATAAAATCATGTATTTCTCACCAAAATCTGGATTCAGGAATTTTTCTTTTTGAAAATGGAAGTTCAAAATCACTGGGAGCAGTTGGTGGCTACAAATTTAATCCTTTCACCCTTTTGGGTATGGAGGACAACAAAACAGCTAATACAGCGACTGAAGCATTTGTTTTTGTGTGTGTGTGTCATATAAACATAAACGTTTCTCTGTAAAGCAACACATCATTTCTTTGTGCGTGTCAAAACACATTAAACAATCCCAGAAGAGGTTATTCTTAAAGTAAAAAGTGGGAAACAATTAGATACCTTTTTCCACATAAACACACACACACACATACACACACACACATGCAGTGACCTAAATAATTAAAAACTCATTCAGTGAGTCAATAAAATATTATTAGTCAAGGTATTTAAGCAGTGACACTTTTTCATCATGGAAGAAGTACAGAAATGAACCACACCACACACCACTACTGTGACGTAACTTTAACAAAAGCATTCAGAGCCACTGAGGTCAAATAAGAAAACAATACTGCAGTTCTCACTTTCTGAAGAAAAACAAGACATCTTCTGCACAAACCTGGATCTGACACAAAGCAGCAAGAAGTGCAACTGATGTTGCAAACATCACATTCTTCCTTGGAACACATACATTACAGTCCAGATTCACAGAGTTAGGTTTGGCAGGAGGGCTAGCGTTTGTACTGTTTGTTTACAGGTCAACGACTTTCCCTTTTCCAAAAAAAAAAAAAAAAAAAAGACACATTTCTCATGCGCGTGACTTGACACCATCATAACATAACCTGACTTGAGAGCAGTTTCATATACATCAAGCTATGTAATAATTCTTACAACCCTGTTAATGATGCAGAATTCAGTGCACAAAGAGTCATTCCCTGCAGATAAAACACACATCATAACGATACTGGGAACTTTTTTTTTTTTGCCTTTTTTTTTTTGTAACTAAAGTGGAGGGGGATGGGGGAAAAAAAGAACAGCATCCTAGGAAAAAAAAAGCTCCACCTTTCACTCCCTGATGATCCAGTCTCTTATCCATCACACACTGAACAGCCTACTGAACGAATCTCCAAGAGCAGAATCACGAACGGGATATGGTGTCTCATGATGTATACATGTGTCACAGAGTTTGGATTATTCTGCATTTCAGCTTGCAAGTTCTTTGTCGGCGATACCCTTTCATGTGATGTTGCATTCAAATAAAAGAGTGTTTGGGGGTAATGTTGACGAAGCTTGTTTAACCTGAATGTGATGCAAGATTCTGTGCATGCCGACAGAAAAAATATACAAATGGAAGCTAGCAGCTTTACAATTTGTAACAGTACCTTTTAAATCTACTCTCTATATAAACATTACCAAATCATCTCAGAGGGCTAGACATAAATCACATTTATGCTTCAATCATTCGTTTTGTTTCCAAAACTCTCCCACACCCAGCCTGAACCTCACACTAATTCCATTAAAAAAAAAATTCTACCCTCAGCAGAACTGTACAGCTTAAACAGACACAGCACAGAGAAAAGGGACTGTGACCGTCTGGTAACCAAGGGTGGATGGTGGTTACACACCGCGATTCTCCAAATCTTTGACCTTGTAGATGCGGACCAGCCAGTGCTCGGTGGTGTAAGCTTCCTCCAGGACATCGAGCTCAAAGTCCTTGTTGCCAATCTCAGCATTGCGCACCCGGTCATACCCTGTTGGCTTGCCTGCAGTGCCTGCAGTGAAGGTAGACAATGGCAAGAATGAGATGATTCTGTTACATAATATGTCAGGCTTTAACACACACACACACACAACAAAAAAAAAAAAAGGGAAAAAAAAAAAGGAAAGCTGAGAGCAAACATACATACACACTCACAGACTCAGAAAAAAAAAAAGGAATCAAATTAGAATAGTTGTCAGGCTTTTACCTTTATTTTTTCTTTGCATGTCTTATCTTTTGTGCCAATCCAATGGCACAGCACCCACATCACTCACTCCGGGTTCCTTATGCATGTCATAGCCTGGCTTGTTCTGTAACAGCCCTGGCACTAGCAATCCACGAGAAGCAGCCAATATCAAGTTGTCATGGGGCACCCACCAGAGGAGACACTGCACTGCTGCCGAGCCACTTTGGTGGTATTCAGTGGTGCCTGTTCTGATCCAACACATGCTGGACATTCTCTACTAAGCCCCTTACTGAAAACAAAAACTGCTCAGTTGCCAAGCCAATGCAAGCGAAATCTCCCTCTGGAGAGTGCCATTTTGTCCATCCAGCCACTGTACCCCTGAATTTGCCCACACCTGTGACCCTGACAGAACCTTACCAAGGGCACAGACGTGGGGAGGAAATGACAGCTGAGATCCCTCTGAGAGCAGGGCCTGAAGGGCCAGAGAATTCAAGACTTCTCTTTGCTGATGGATGAGGATGAGGACGAGGATGAGGATAACGAAGATGGGCTAACGGATTTCCATTCTGGTATGTATCGCACGACAGGGCTGTACACTATGCTCACTTACCTAAAAATAAAAAATCTGAAAGCCATAAATTTAAGTTTTATTTTGGACTTCAAAACTTTCAATAAACTCGAGTTGTGCAAACTGAGAGAAACAGCAAGCATTTTACCGAACATGTGCCAATAAGAACATCAGCAAACACTGCCAAGCTGTGGTAGAAATCAGCTGAGCGTTTTATGATAGTAATCACAAAGTGCGTCATGACATCTCTTCATTTTGTCATCATCTTTCTGCCACAGCAAGGTTTTTTCTACAGACAACTTCCCCCAACTGCTGAACAACAGCACTGTTCTCTGAAACAAACCCTCCCAATTTCTGTAAGCTCCCTTTCATTGACATAACATAAACAGCAGAGATAATTGTCAACTTAATATCACTGGATTTAAGTCAAAATGTACAAAACATGACAAAATCATATACAAAGGTATACATATCTACATGGACCTCTGCAGCCAATGATTCAGCTGTGATGAGACCTCTACTAAATAACAAATATTCTAACCCTTTCCATGACTTTCTTGGACCATGATTTTCAGCTTCAAAGGGTATTCATTATACTCTCATTCCTATGCGACCTAAAACAGAGCTATAAAAATCATCTGCTTGGTATAAAATAATCTAATACAATGTTTTGGGTAAAAAAACACTTATCTGTGATACTGAACATCTGTGATTACTGAACATAAATTATTTGCCCTGAAAGGTCCCCATTCTCTTTGTGGTTGACTTTCAAACCAGCTGCCCACCAACGTCCTTTGTCGTTTAAAAGATACTTTCATCCTCTCAGACTTTTTCTGTTTGGGTCCCAATCTCTCATTAATCCATAGGCCACAACACACACTTTCTGCTTTCCCCTTATTCACTGCAAAGTCAAAAGTTTTGAGCACCATGACCACTGTCATTCCTTGCTGCCTTCACTGTCATCATATGTGGCCACATCTCTGTAAATGATGGACGACACCGTCATGACTGTGTTCTGAAAAATGAATCTTGAACAATGGCTCTGACTGGTTCATGAATTGAATGGAAAGGTAAATCGCGCTATTCTGGAATGAACTGTTTGAGAGTACCATTTGAGAATAAGACTGCTCTCAGCAAACTAGCAAAACCATGGGAGCTAGAATCAAATCCGTGATCGGCGATAATTAATCCTCTGAAATTCATGGACTATTCTGATACCCGAGAGGGGAGGCAGCTCGTTTGGCAGACATATAACCAAATATTCACAAGGACACTTCCCCTACCCTCCCCACTCCTCCATCTCAAATAATCTTAGATGCCAGAAATTCACATTTTATTTTGGGCTTCAAAACTTTCAATAAACTCGAGTTGTGCAAACTGAGCGAAACAGCAAGCATTTTACCAGTCACGTGCCAATAAGAATATCAGCAAACACACTGCCAAGCTGTGGTAGAAATCAGCTGAGCGTTTTATAATAGTAATCACAAAGTGCGTCATGACATCTCTTCATTTTGTCATCATCTTTCTGCCACAGCAAGGTTTTTTCTACAGACAACTTCCCCCAACTGCTGAACAACAGCACTGTTCTCTGAAACAAACCCTCTCCCAATTTCTGTAAGCTCCCTTTCATTGACATAACATAAACAGCAGAGACAAGTGTCAACTTAATATCACTGGATTTAAGTCAAAATGTACAAAGGTATACATATCTACATGGACCTCTGCAGCCAATGATTCAGCTGTGATGAGACTTCTCAGAAAATACATATTCTAACTCTTTCCTCTCTGCAGCCAATGAATCAGTTGTGATGAGACCTCTCAGAAATAACAAATACTCTAACCCTTTCCATGACTTTCTTGGACCATGATTTTTAGCTTCAAAGGGTATTCATTATACTCTCATTCCTATGCGATCTAAAACAGAGCTATAAAAATCATCTGCGTGGGTATAAACTAATCTAATACAATGTTTTGGGTAAAAAAAAAACACCTATCTGTGATTACTGAACATAAATTATTTGCCCTGAAAGGTCCCCATTCTCTTTGTGGTTGACTTTCAAACCAGCTGCCACCAACGTCCTTTGTCGTTTAAAAGATACTTTCATCCTCTCAGACTTTTTCTGTTTGGGTCCCAATCTCTCATGAATCCATAGGCCACAGCACACACTTTTGCTTTCCCCTTATTCACTGCAAAGTCAAGAGCTTTCAGCACCATGACCACTGCCATTCCTTGCTGCCTTCACTGTCATCATATGTGACCACATTTCTGTGAATGATGGACGACACCGTCGTGACTGTGTTCTGAAAAATGAATCTTGAACAATGGCCTGACTGGTTCATGGATTGAATGGAAAGGTAAATCGCGCTATTCTGGAATGAACTGTTTGAGAGTACCATTTGAGAATAAGACTGCTCTCAGCAAACTAGCAAAACCATGGGAGCTAGAATCAAATCCGTGATCGACGATAATTAATCCTCTGAAATTCATGGACTATTCTGATACCCGAGAGGGGAGGCAGCTCGTTTGGCAGACATATAACCAAATATTCACAAGGACACTTCCCCTACCCTCCCCACTCCTCCATCTCAAAAAATCTTGGATTCCAGAAATTCACATTTTATTTTGGGCTTCAAACTTTCAATGAACTCGAGTTGTGCAAACTGAGCGAAACAGCAAGCATTTTACCAGTCACATGCCAATAAGAATATCAGCAAACACTGCCAAGCTGTGGTAGAAATCAGCTGAGCGTTTTATAATAGTAATCACAAAGTGCGTCATGACATCTCTTCATTTTGTCATCATCTTTCTGCCACAGCAAGGTTTTTTCTACAGACAACTTCCCCAAACTGCTGAACAACAGCATTGTTCTCTGAAACAAACCCTCTCCCAATTTCTGTAAGCTCCCTTTCATTGACATAACATAAACAGCAGAGATAAAGTGTCAACTTAATATCACTGGATTTAAGTCAAAATGTACAAAACATGACAAAATCATATACAAAGGTATACATATCTACATGGACCTCTGCAGCCAATGATTCAGTTGTGATGAGACCTCTACTAAATAACAAATATTCTAACCCTTTCCATGACTTTCTTCGACCATGATTTTTTAGCTTCAAAGGGTATTCATTATACTCTCATTCCTATGCGATCTAAAACAGAGCTATAAAAATCATCTGCTTGGTATAAAATAATCTAATACAATGTTTTGGGTAAAAAAAACACTTATCTGTGATTACTGAACATCTGTGATTACTGAACATAAATTATTTGCCCTGAAATGTCCCCTATTCTCTTTGTGGTTGACTTTCAAACCAGCTGCCACCAACGTCCTTTGTCGTTTAAAAGATACTTTCATCCTCTCAGACTTTTTCTGTTTGGGTCCCAATCTCTCATGAATCCATAGGCCACAGCACACACTTTCTGCTTTCCCCTTATTCACTGCAAAGTCAAGAGCTTTCAGCACCATGACCACTGCCATTCCTTGCTGCCTTCACTGTCATCATATGTGGCCACATCTCTGTGAATGATGGACGACACCGTCGTGACTGTGTTCTGAAAAATGAATCTTGAACAATGGCTCTGACTGGTTCATGAATTGAATGGAAAAGTAAATCGTGCTATTCTGGAATGAACTGTTTGAGAGTACCATTTGAGAATAAGACTGCTCTCAGCAAACTAGCAAAGCCATGGGAGCTAGAATCAAATCCGTGATCGGCGATAATTAATCCTCTGAAATTCATGGACTATTCTGATACCCGAGAGAGGAGGCGGCTCGTTTGGCAGACATTTTACCAAATATTCACAAGGACACTCCCCCTACCCTCCCCACTCCTCCATCTCAAATAATCTTGGATGCCAGAAATTCACACATTTTATTTTGGGCTTCGAAACTTTCAATAAACTCGAGTTGTGCAAACTGAGAGAAACAGCAAGCATTTTACCAGACATGTGCCAATAAGAATATCAGCAAACACTGCCAAGCTGTGGTAGAAATCAGCTGAGCGTTTTATAATAGTAATCACAAAGTGCGTCATGACATCTCTTCATTTTGTCATCATCTTTTCTGCCACAGCAAGGTTTTTTCTACAGACAACTTCCCCCAACTGCTGAACAACAGCATTGTTCTCTGAAACAAACCCTCTCCCAATTTCTGTAAGCTCCCTTTCATTGACATAACACTAACAGCAGCAGAGATATTGTCAACTTAATATCACTGGAAAAGTACAAAGGTATAAATGTATAAACATGCAAAATGATATACATGAGACTTCTCAGAACATATATATACAAACCTTTCCTCTGCAGCCAATGATTCAGTTGTGATGAGACCTCTCAGAAATAATAAATATTCTAACCCTTTCCATGACTTTCTTGGACCATGATTTTTAGCTTCAAAGGGTATTCATTATACTCTCATTCCTATGCGATCTAAAACAGAGCTATAAAAATCATCTGCTTGGTATAAAATAATCTAATACAATGTTTTGGGTAAAAAAAACACTTATCTGTGATTACTGAACATCTGTGATTCTGAACATCTGTACTGAACATAAATTATTTGCCCTGAAAGGTCCCCATTCTCTTTGTGGTCGACTTTCAAACCAGCTGCCACCAACGTCCTTTGTCGTTTAAAAGATACTTTCATCCTCTCAGACTTTTCTGTTTGGGTCCCAATCTCTCATGAATCCATAGGCCACAGCACACACTTTCTGCTTTCCCCTTATTCACTGCAAAGTCAAGAGCTTTCAGCACCATGACCACTGCCATTCCTTGCTGCCTTCACCGTCATCATATGTGACACATCTCTGTGAATGATGGACGACACCGTCGTGACTGTGTTCTGAAAAATGAATCTTGAACAATGGCTCTGACTGGTTCATGAATTGAATGGAAAGGTAAATCGCGCTATTCTGGAATGAACTGTTTGAGAGTACCATTTGAGAATAAGACTGCTCTCAGCAAACTAGCAAAACCATGGGGAGCTAGAATCAAATCCGTGATCAGCGATAATTAATCCTCTGAAATTCATGGACTATTCTAATACCCGAGAGGGGAGGCAGCTCGTTTGGCAGACATATAACCAAATATTCACAAGGACACTTCCCCTACCCTCCCCACTCCTCCATCTCAAATAATCTTGGATTCCAGAAATTCACATTTTATTTTGGGCTTCGAAACTTTCAATAAACTCGAGTTGTGCAAACTGAGAGAAACAGCAAGCATTTTACCAGACATGTGCCAATAAGAATATCAGCAAACACTGCCAAGCTGTGGTAGAAATCAGCTGAGCGTTTTATTATAACAGTAATCACAAAGTGCGTCATGACATCTCTCTTCATTTTGTCATCATCTTTCTGCCACAGCAAGGTTTTTTCTACAGACAACTTCCCCCAACTGCTGAACAACAGCATTGTTCTCTGAAACAAACCCCCTCTCCCAATTTCTGTAAGCTCCCTTTCATTGACATAACATAAACAGCAGAGATAATTGTCAACTTAATATCACTGGATTTAAGTCAAAATGTACAAAACATGACAAAATCATATACAAAGGTATACATATCTACATGGACCTCTGCAGCCAATGATTCAGTTGTGATGAGACCTCTACTAAATAACAAATATTCTAACCCTTTCCATGACTTTCTTCGACCATGATTTTTAGCTTCAAAGGGTATTCATTATACTCTCATTCCTATGCGATCTAAAACAGAGCTATAAAAATCATCTGCTTGGTATAAAATAATCTAATACAATGTTTGGGTAAAAAAAACACTTATCTGTGATTACTGAACATCTGTGATTACTGAACATCTGTGATTACTGAACATAAATTATTTGCCCTGAAAGGTCCCCATTCTCTTTGTGGTTGACTTTCAAACCAGCTGCCACCAACGTCCTTTGTCGTTTAAAAGATACTTTCATCCTCTCAGACTTTTTCTGTTTGGGTCCCAATCTCTCATGAATCCATAGGCCACAGCACACACTTTCTGCTTTCCCCTTATTCACTGCAAAGTCAAGAGCTTTCAGCACTATGACCACTGCCATTCCTTGCTGCCTTCACTGTCATCATATGTGGCCACATCTCTGTGAATGATGGACGACACTGTCGTGACTGTGTTCTGAAAAATGAATCTTGAACAATGGCTCTGACTGGTTCATGAATTGAATGGAAAGGTAAATCGCGCTATTCTGGAATGAACTGTTTGAGAGTACCATTTGAGAATAAGACTGCTCTCAGCAAACTAGCAAAACCATGGGAGCTAGAATCAAATCCGTGATCGGCGATAATTAATCCTCTGAAATTCATGGACTATTCTGATATACCGAGAGGGGAGCAGCTCGTTTGGCAGACATATAACCAAATATTCACAAGGACACTTCCCCTACCCTCCCCACTCCTCCATCTCAAATAATCTTAGATGCCAGAAATTCACATTTTATTTTGGGCTTCGAAACTTTCAATGAACTCGAGTTGTGCAAACTGAGAGAAACAGCAAGCATTTTACCGGACATGTGCCAATAAGAATATCAGCAAACACTGCCAAGCTGTGGTAGAAATCAGCTGAGCGTTTTATAACAGTAATCACAAAGTGCGTCATGACATCTCTTCATTTTGTCATCATCTTTCTGCCACAGCAAGGTTTTTTCTACAGACAACTTCCCCCAACTGCTGAACAACAGCACTGTTCTCTGAAACAAACCCTCTCCCAATTTCTGTAAGCTCCCTTTCATTGACATAACATAAACAGCAGAGACAAGTGTCAACTTAATATCACTGGATTTAAGTCAAAATGTACAAAGATATACATATCTACATGGACCTCTGCAGCCAATGATTCAGCTGTGATGAGACTTCTCAGAAAATACATATTCTAACTCTCTTCCTCTGCAGCCAATGATTCAGTTGTGATGAGACCTCTCAGAAATAACAAATACTCTAACCCTTTCCATGACTTTCTTGGACCATGATTTTTAGCTTCAAAGGGTATTCATTATACTCTCATTCCTATGCGATCTAAAACAGAGCTATAAAAATCATCTGCTTGGTATAAACTAATGTAATACAATGTTTTAGGGTTAAAAAACACCTATCTGTGATAACTGAATATAAATTATTTGCCCTGAAAGGTCCCCATTCTCTTTGTGGTTGACTTTCAAACCAGCTGCCACCAACGTCCTTTGTCGTTTAAAAGATACTTTCATCCTCTCAGACTTTTTCTGTTTGGGTCCCAATCTCTCATGAATCCATAGGCCACAGCACACACTTTTGCTTTCCCCTTGTTCACTGCAAAGTGAAGAGTTTTGAGCACCATGACCACTGCCATTCCTTGCTGCCTTCACTGTCATCATATGTGACCACATCTCTGTGAATGATGGATGACACCGTCGTGACTGTGTTCTGAAAAATGAATCTTGAACAATAGCTCCGACTCGTTCATGAATTGAATGGAAAGGTAAATCGCGCTATTCTGGAATGAACTGTTTGAGAGTACCATTTGAGAATAAGACTGCTCTCAGCAAACTAGCAAAACCATGGGAGCTAGAATCAAATCCGTGATCGGCGATAATTAATCCTCTGAAATTCATGGACTATTCTGATACCCCGAGAGGGGAGGCAGCTCGTTTAGCAGACATACAACCAAATATTCACAAGGACACTTCCCCCTACCCTCCCCACTCCTCCATCTCAAATAATCTTGGATGCCAGAAATTCACATTTTATTTTGGCTTCAAAACTTTCAATAAACTCGAGTTGTGCAAACTGAGAGAAACAGCAAGCATTTTACCAGACATGTGCCAATAAGAATATCAGCAAACACTGCCAAGCTGTGGTAGAAATCAGCCGAGCGTTTTAATAATAGTAATCACAAAGTGCGTCATGACATCTCTTCATTTTGTCATCATCTTTCTGCCACAGCAAGGTTTTTTTCTACAGACAACTTCCCCCAACTGCTGAACAACAGCACTGTTCTCTGAAACAAACCCTCTCCCAATTTCTGTAAGCTCCCTTCATTGACATAACATAAACAGCAGAGAGGTAAGTGTCAACTTATATTACTGGATTTAAGTCAAAATGTACAAAGGTATACATATCTACATGGACCTCTGCAGTCAATGATTCAGCTGTGATGAGACTTCTCAGAAAATACATATTCTAACCCTTTCCTCTGCAGCCAATGATTCAGTTGTGATGAGACCTCTCAGAAATAATTAATATTCTAACCCTTTCCATGACTTTCTTGGACCATGATTTTCAGCTTCAAAGGGTATTAATTATACTCTCATTCCTATGCGATCTAAAACAGAGCTATAAAAATCATCTGCTTGGTATAAAATAATCTAATACAATGTTTTTGGGTAAAAAAAAACCCCACTTATCTGTGATTACTGAACATAAATTATCTACCCTGAAAGGTCCCCATTCTCTTTGTTGTTGACTTTCAAACCAGCTGCCACCAACGTCCTTTGTCGTTTAAAAGATACTTTCATCCTCTCAGACTTTTTCTGTTTGGGTCCCAATCTCTCATGAATCCATAGGCCACAGCACACACTTTCTGCTTTCCCCTTATTCACTGCAAAGTCAAGAATTTTGAGCACCATGACCACTGCCACTCCTTGCTGCCTTCACTGTCATCATATGTGGCCACATCTCTGTGAATGATGGACGACACAGTCATGACTGTGTTCTGAAAAATGAATCTTGAACAATGGCTCTGACTGGTTCATGAATTGAATGGAAAGGTAAATCGCGCTATTCTGGAATGAACTGTTTGAGAGTACCATTTGAGAATAAGACTGCTCTCAGCAAACTAGCAAAACCATGGGAGCTAGAATCAAATCCGTGATCGACGATAATTAATCCTCTGAAATTCATGGACTATTCTGATGCCTGAGAGGGGAGGCTGCTCATCTGGCAGACATATAACCAAATATTCACAAGGACACTTCCCCTACCCTCCCCACTCCTCCATCTCAAATAATCTTGGATGCCAGAAATTCACATTTTATTTTTTGGGCTTCAAAACTTTCAATAAACTCGAGTTGTGCAAACTGAGAGAAACAGCAAGCATTTTACCGGACATGTGCCAATAAGAATATCAGCAAACACTGCCAAGCTGTGGTAGAAATCAGCTGAGCGTTTTATGATAGTAATCACAAAGTGCGTCATGACATCTCTTCATTTTGTCATCATCTTTCTGCCACAGCAAGGTTTTTTCTACAGACAACTTCCCCCAACTGCTGAACAACAGCACTGTTCTCTGAAACAAACCCTCTCCCAATTTCTGTAAGCTCCCTTTCATTGACAGAACATAAACAGCAGAGATAAGTGTCAACTTAATATCACTGGATTTAAGTCAAAATGTACAAAGGTATACATATCTACATGGACCTCTGCAGTCAATGATTCAGCTGTGATGAGACTTCTCAGAAAATACATATTCTAACCCTTTCCTCTGCAGCCAATGATTCAGTTGTGATGAGACCTCTTAAAAAATAATAAATATTGTAACCCTTTCCATGACTTTCTTGGACCATGATTTTTAACTTCAAAGGGTATTCATTATACTCTCATTCCTATGCGATCTAAAACAGAGCTATAAAAATCATCTGCTTGGTATAAAATAATCTAATACAATGTTTTGGGTAAAAAAAACCCACTTATCTGTGATTACTGAACATAAATATCTACCCTGAAAGGTCCCCATTCTCTTTGTTGTTGACTTTCAAACCAGCTGCCACCAACGTCCTTTGTCGCTTAAAAGATACTTTCATCCTCTCAGACTTTTTCTGTTTGGGTCCCAGTCTCTCATGAATCCATAGGCCACCGCACACACTTTCTGCTTTCCCCTTATTCACTGCAAAGTCAAGAATTTTGAGCACCATGACCACTGCCATTCCTTGCTGCCTTCACTGTCATCATATGTGACCACATTTCTGTGAATGATGGACGACACTGTCGTGACTGTGTCTGAAAAAATGAATCTTGAACAATGGCTCTGACTGGTTCATGAATTGAATGGAAAGGTAAATCGCGCTATTCTGGAATGAACTGTTTGAGAGTACCATTTGAGAATAAGACCTGCTCTCAGCAAACTAGACAAAACCATGGGAGCTAGAATCAAATCTGTGATCGACGGTAAATCAATCCTCTGAAATTCATGGACTATTCTGATACCCTGAGAGGGGAGGCAGCTCGTTTGGTAGACATACAACAAAATATTCACAAGGACACTTCCCCTACCCTCCCCACTCCTCCATCTCAAATAATCTTGGACGCCAGAAATTCACATTTTATTTTGGGCTTCAAACTTTCAATAAACTCGAGTTGTGCAAAATTGAGAAGAAACAGCAAGCATTTTACCTGACCTGTGCCAATAAGAATATCAGCAAACACTGACAAGCTGTGGTAGAAATCAGCTGAGCGTTTTTATGATAGTAATCACAGAGTGCATCAGACATCTCTTCATTTTGTCATCATCTTTCTGCCACAGCTAGGTTTTTGTTCGTTTGTTTTTTTTTCTACTGACAACTTTCCCCCGACTGTTAATAGTACAGTTCTCTGTAACTAACCTTCTTCAAGTCTTAAAGCTCCCTGCCACCTAGACAATATTAAACAACTGAAATAAGTCTCAACTAATATCACTGGATTTTACTTCAAAGTGTCATCTCTCTCCTCTCTGCCCTTTGCTTCTTGGGTATACTATGTGCAAACATCTCAGTTGTCATCCAAGTTTCCTGGGATTGAAAGACAATGCATACACCTTTGCTGACCTGATTTTATAATAAAGGGTAATTCTTATATATATCGCATAACATCCAGGCAAAAAGCAATCCAAACTTATTCTACTGTGCTCATGTTAATAATAATAATAAAAGCACAATAGTACATAAAACAAAGCCACAAACATGAACATTGCTCATGGAGACGGCAAAGGTACCTTTATAAATCCCCTAGCCCACCCTCAAACAGTCTTGATTGAATTATATAAACAACCAACATATCCTTAGCAGCAAGACACAAACATGGGAAGAAAGATACACAAATCAATATCCTCCCCCACCAGTCCCATGGAACGCACAGCCAAACCACTCTTCCTTTGGGATGAAGCGGGACCGTTCAGAATGGTAAGTTATAAGACACTTTTGAAAGGAAGCTGAAATGCTGCGTGTCATGCCTCTGCAAGAAAGTTTTGAAACAGACAGGACTTCAAAGCTGAAAGATTGTTTGCCCGATTGTTTCTATTCTCACTCTGGTATTCTGCCTCTAAGCTGTGCAGACCCATTTCCTTACTCTCCTACTCACGACAAAAAAAAGAACCATGGACATAATACACATACGTTCACCCACATGCGACTCACCTCCCTCTGTGTAAACAGCCCCAAAGCGATAGTAGCACATCTTGTACAGGAGGCAGTTGAGGAGAACAGGGGATCCCTCCCGGTCCACCGGAACTCCTCCCTGCGGGGTGTAGTAGTCCATCTCATGGATGTGCTTCCCGCGGTCCGTGCTGCCTCCGATTCGCACCATCCATAAGAATTTGTTGATGTCTGGAAACCACAGCATCAAGACTCTCATGATCCCCACAAGAGTCAAGTCAATGAAAATAATTCTGTGATATATTCAGAATTAACTCAAATGCTTCAAAACATGATGAAGAGGAGGGTATCAATCACTCACTCATGATTACAGCCTCATCAAATGCTGCCTAGATCAGCCTTATCCCCCTGTTCACAGAATGAAATCATGTCTGACCAGGAACTAGTTCATCTCATAATACAGGGCTCCTGCTGATGCACATTTTGCACTTCATGGCTGACAAATGCCCTTCAAATACAAGCCACAGGCACTGGGTCACCCTGTAGGACTCCAATGAAGTAGTCACTTTGAGTCAACCCTCTAAAACTTCGCAGTTTGCTTGACCACAGCAATCAAAGTTTGATGCACAACCTGCAAATCACGTTCGGCTTTTCCTAATCAGTGTTAATCCAAAGAGTTTGCTTTTATTTCTTTACCCCAGCCAAACACAGATAGCCCATGTTCAGCCTTTCTCACTCAAATAAAGCACTAAAAAACAGAACACATGAACCATAAATATGAGTCTGACTGGATATATAAAGGCAAAAAAGGCCATGTTAATATACAGCTGTAACATGAATTAAAAACAAACTGTTCAATGGTGACCCTTTAGAAGTTTATTCAGGGGGGGTCAGGTGACTACTTAGAAACAACAGCCAGCAGAAGTCCTGCCATCAACTTACCAAAGGGCTTAGATTCCAATCTGGTTTTGTTTTGCATTACAAACAAGCAGAGAAAGAAATACCTCAAGTCAGATCACCAAGCACAAACAACACAAGGAAACAACAAATAAAAAGCAAGAGCCTGACGAAATCAGTACAAGATATGTTGCTGCTGTCAGTGTGTTGTCTCCGGGTCATCTGACCTGCTTTTTGTTCTCCTTGATTCGCTTCACACAAAACAACCCTGCAGCCAGAGTAGTTTCCTTCCAAAGAACAAGCTGGCAATAAGAAGACAACAAGAACACAACTCACCGTCGGAAGAAATCCAGTGAGGCCACCAAAAATGACCAACACAAACTGACGTCCATGTTCACGCATAATCTCATAGGCCTTTTCCTCGGTGGAGGCCATAGCCTGCAAACCACAAAAAAACTAAAGTCATGATGCTTTTAATCAGCTGACCATGTCAACACAGTCGCAAGATGACTAGTCACGTTGAGTCAAAGGTCCATTGCCAAGATGGTGGGGGATGGAAAGAAGGAACAGCAGTGTTCAAAAACTTTTATAACGGGAGATTGTCTGTATACCAGGATGTGCATGTGCATTGTGTGTGCGTGCATATTTTCTAGAGTGTGCATGGCATCAGAACACATGTTTTTAAGTTAAACGTATGCCACTAATGTATTCCTATGTTTAAATGCACATGTATCTGAGCATACATGCTCAAGTGACAGTATGCATACTAGGGTATCCATCCCACTCATGTGAATATACATGTGTCTGGGGAGGAAAGGGGTGCACTCATGGGATATACATGTGTCTGGGAGGAAAGGGGGTAAGGGGAAGGGTGTGTGTATATGTATACTTGAGAGTTGACAGGCATGTACATCACCTTACCTGCCCAACACGGGATATGTGTGTGTTTGTTCCATGTATTATTATCCACTAATATAGTTCTGTTGGCCATGGCTGTTATCTGGTAGCCGTAATCCCACCATGACATCACTTTGGCATCCTGCAAGACACGCAAACACAAACCCCTATCAGGTGCTTCTATGAACAGCTCTTTTGTTGCCAGACACAATCACAAATCATGTCCGAACACGTTTCAGACAATTCTCCCAAGAAGGGAACGATTATAAAGATCCACCCAGGTTTGCTTCCCTCATCGATTATTTCCCTTCCAGTTAATTTTCTTTTCTTTTTTTTTTAAAGCTCTTCATCACGGCAGGGCACTTCCTGTCCTGCAGAAGCAAGGAAGAGGTTGATCCTCGTCCGACTGCCATTGACTTTTTACTGCAGTAGCACTTGCTCTGTAAACTGCGGCTACAATGTAGTAAGAACACATGACGGTGTGAAACAAACTGCACTAGCTGGGGTCAGGTTAAAACTTTCAGCAGATGCAGCCTCAAGACTAGAAAGAGACTGGCTGGAAAAAGAATTTAGGAACATTCATCAAATCAACCTCATTCACACTATCTTTTTACTGGAGCCAACATTTACACAGAAATTGCGAGGTCGTGAACCCTGGTTAAGATTTCTCACGGTCAACTCTCATGAAGATATGTAAACAAATGTCATTAGGGGAAACAACAAACATTACTTTAATGAAGTACCTCTTTAATCATGGAATGAAATATGAAAAACACAGCTTTGGGGGAGAAAATTTGTGACAACTTTCATCATGTGCAAACACTCTGCTTGGCAATTGGGACTTCTTCTTCAATTAATGGGATATATACCCTCAGCCTGTCAGAAAAGTGCACCTCTTATCTCTCTTATGACAATCACATTTCTTCATTCTGAAACAATATTACACCAACAAAACTTTTTTTTTTAAGCTGTAATCTTTTAACATCAAGTCACAATCCATGTCATCATCTTTCCTTCCATTCCATTCCATCCACTCTGCCCTACCTCTGGTGTGTTGTGTCGCAGCCAATAGTAAGCCTCTCGAAGTCGTCAAAGATTATGCGACTGCCATCCCCGCCCCGGGCGGAGAGGACAATGGAGGGGCTGGAGTAAGCTTCGGATGTGACCCACGTACAGTGGAAGGTGTACATGATCAGGAAGGCCGTGACAATCAGCACCACACCGTTGGCAATCTGCACAGCATTGGGAGAACTGTCCTCTCTAGCACTGGCACGCACTGGTTTTTAACATATGTATTTCTTCATGACCACCCAAACCACGATTTTTAACATATGTATTTCTTCATGGCCACCCAAACCACACTGTACGGTCCACTTTGGCAACCAAGTCAGAAACAGGTAAAGTAAACAAAAACGAAACTACCCCCCCCCCCCCCGCCATTTGTGCACTCTTCAAAACGACCCTGGCATTTGCCTGAGAGTTTATTTGTACCACCTGATTCTCAGTATTTAGATGGGCATACCATCCATCAATGGTAATCTGAAACAAGATGCCAGGTCCTGTGTGTTTTTGTGTCCAGTGTGAACCTGTGCATGTGAATGTGTGCACGCATGCATGTGTGTGTGTGTATGCGTGCACGTGCGTGTGTGTGTATACCCCTACGTGTGCTTGTGAGGTCCATTTGATTTTCTCTAACTCAAATATAGCTTCTCTTGAAGCAAGCTGATTGAAATTTTGTTGTTCAATTATCAGAGTGGGAGGAAACAGACACTGCTAAGCAGTGATAATTCTTACGCACAAATGTGCCTCTCTGAAGCATAAACCTCCCATCTGGCGCACTGGAATTTAGGCCAGAGCGTCACAAAAACGTATGAAAATTTACCATGACGCACTGATTTTCTCCTGTACGCATTACAACAATGAGCGCCACTTCAAACAAAAGGGCTTTCTTCCTATCTGCCACGATCGAAGTTAAAAACGCAAATTTCCTTGACATTTTAAAATGTTCTGAACTTATAACAACTTCCGCTTGAGAACTCTTCTCTACTGAAAACCAACAAGAGTCATTAAAACAGACTAGGTTATCCAGTCTATGATTGGACCACAAGATCACGTGATTCAGCTAAGTGGAAAAAGCATGGAAAAATCATAGGAATACTGGCTTTTCAGAATCAAAATCCGACAGTTCAGCTGTGGCTCATGGGTGATAATCCAGCGAATGGAACAAAGCCTAACGATCTATGCAACATGAGCAGTTCGAATAATTAAAATGGCTCTGTTCTGGACGTATGAATCTGCTGCTCACAGAGCAAGAATGGCCAGTCTACAGTTTCGTCGTAGGTTCCACTGGGCTTCTGATGATCATTGCATGGCAACTTGAATTTGGACATACAAATAAATATTTCAACATTGAAGGAAATGGTTCGCATAGTGGAAATTCTGTGATGATAATCGATGAGGACATCCCACAAATCAAGTGTGACTGTTAAAATCCTGATAGAGTAGGTGCTAACATTTACTTAAGTTAGTTGACAACATTTTAAAAACATAGGAACACGAATATGAATAAACAATATTTAGCAGAGTCTGGAATGTTTTATTAACTTTATTATAAGAACCTCTTTTCTTATGTATTTCTGTCTCTTTCTCTGTGGATTTATGTGTGTGAGCCAGTGAGAGCACACTTGTGTGCATACTCTTGTGTGTGTGTGTGTGTGTGTGTGTGTGTGTGTGTGTGTGTGTGTGTGTGTGTGTGTGTGTGTGTGTGTGTGTGTGCGCGCGTGCGTGTGTGTGTGTGTGCATGTGTATTTCACTACATGTTCTAGCAGTTATTAATGGTGAACCCTCAATATTTTTGTAATTCCCTGAAAATTTGGAAGCGAGTTTTTCGTACAGAGTCTGACCCCTTAATTTTTAGGAAATGATATCACTGCTAAGGGACATGGACTCTGAAGTGAAGGCAGCTGGAATGACAGGAGCCAGAGGTTAGCCCTGAACCGAGACCGCACATGTGAAGCAAGTCAATATCACAAATACTGACAACTTGATAACCACTTTTTTTCTTTCCTTTTTTCCCCCCCATTTTGTTCTTCCACAAAAAAATCTATGCAAGATGAAAATTGATGAGAAACCAGCTGCCGTGCTTATATGTCGTCGGTAAATTTACTTCTACAAGGAGATTAACTCCTGGGTACAAACCCTGTGGGTTCAGCGCATTCTACTTCCGTACCTATATCCTCTCAGTTTTGTCTCTGTTTCTACGTACGAAGTATCTAGAAAGTAAAGGGTGAAGGTCAGATAAAAATAGGGATTCTCTCCTTCTGCGCATGTCTTGAATAACCCCCAACCTTCTGTGCATGCCCACTAACACACTGACAGAGACATACACGAAGACTGAAAAAGCAGCTAAAGTAAAACAACTTTGATAAAACTATTAAAAGGCCATAAACATGATGAAGTCACACTCACACACGCACACACACACCGACACTAAGTAACAGTGACACACACAGGCACGAAGACAGATTTAGTCTTCACACACACACCAAGAGCTAAGCCAACTATCGTAGCAGATGAACTTGGGAGCTACAGACACACTTGTAGAGCAGGGGGCAGAGTTCCATGTCTCAGTCTGCGCAAATCAAATTCAATCTCTTCTCGTAAAGTGTCCGTCAACTGCAAGATGTTGTGACGATGAAATCTTAACTTTACATGAAATTTGTTATCACAGAACATGTCCAATGGCTTTGTTTTGATCTAACCCAGAGCGAACTCATGCCCTATCCTCGTTGTAGATTACCCACCCCTCACCCACTGCAAACCACGAGGTTAAAGGTTACTATCAACATATGGATCCACAAGCAACGGACCTTCAAGCTTACAAGGTATGTAGGTCACTTCCCTGTTACCCACAACACGTAAGTACGGCCCCAGGACTGTCAACTTTTCTGGCACAACAGAAAGGCGAGAAGATAAAGACAGAGTCAGGAGAGAGAAAGGATGAAGAAAAAGAGACAGGAGGCTCCAGTCACCTCGTTCTTGAGGGGGTAGGTGGAGTCAGGTTTCTTGGGTTTCTTGTCTCGTCGGCTGGCATCCAGGTTTTTCATGTACGCAGTGAGAATGGAAGACACCCCAATGCCCGACAGGATGCACATCACAGGGGCCAACACTAGCATCAGACGCACCATCACGCCCTGTACACATCGAAGCATTGTCTCAAGTTAAAAGTCAATTTTAACACAAACAGCATTTTATTCAAAAAGTCCCCCAACTCCAAAAACCCTGAGCACGTGTTTCCACAGAGATACGAACATTACAAATTGTGCAACACATACCAGCAATACAGCCCAAAACAACCAAGCCTCACAAAGACATTACACTAGTCACTAGCATGGTAATAGTAACTGAAGTTAGATATATGTATATATACACATACACACACACTATCCTTCTGTACTAAGAATGATGTAACGTAACAGGGAACTAAGAATGGAAACTGTCTTAGCATTATATGTTAATTACCAATATAGACTTTCATGCTCATGACACTAAACAATGGTCACTGACACACCTGTAATAGAAACTGAATTCAGTAACACTAAAGAATACCAAATTAATATCACTTTCAATTCTTTTTTTTTTTTTTTCTCTCAACACACTGTCAAGAGATCCACACACACCCCTTCTTTCCGTTATTCTTCATCTCCCTTTATTTTCTGTTATTCCAAGTCTTCCCTTCTCCACCCCTACACTCACAGCAAAGTAGATGCTGGTGACACCATACATGACGATGAAGATGTTGGCGTCGGTGAGCTTGGTGAAGCAGAAGTACAGGCCGACAGGGAACATGAAGACCAGCAGCTGCAAGTCGAAGTAGAAAGAGGACCAGGTGGTGGGCTGGTGCTCTGACACAGAGGCGATGATGGGAATGTTGTTCTTGGCGTAGGAAGGGTCCAGCAAAGAGTAGAAACGGCCTGTCCACGGGGAGATTTCTGACAGCCGAGTTAAGGCTCAATGCTAACAGTTGTTGAGGGGGTACACTCGAGTGTAGCGCTATGCAGGTTTGTTTTGTTTTTTTTTTCTGCCATCTCATCTTCCATGCCACCTCCATGGCACTACACCCACACCGCTCATTGCAGTCCCCTGTCCACAGCCACAACGTGGCCCATCCACAGGCAGCAGCAATGTCAAGAGGAGACACTGCTCTGCTGCAGAGTCACTTGGTGATGTGAAGTGGTGCCTGTTCTGATGCAACATGTGCAAAGCTATTTACTTTGACCAGGTGGTGACTAGTAATGAGATTCTCATGCCGGGGAAAAAAAAAAGAAGCACACCTGCTGCACTGCAAATGAAAGAGAGTGCATTTGTTTTCTTGCAGCATTTTTATTTTTGTCTTTCTGTAACAGTTACAAAAAAAATACTCGTACCAACACACATAAAATCTGGCATCACAAAACCCACAAACCTAGCTAAAATGCATACGCACAGAATGTTTTACAACCCAGTTCCCCCCCTTTTCAAAGAACAAGGATACTGCCCAGAGCAGTGGCCACAGCAGCAGCACCAAAGGCGACGGTTCCAGACAACAGGACCAGGCTGCGGAACAGCAGTGAGAACTGGTCCCGGGACAAGCGGGAACGCAGGTAGTCCACAAACGCATGGATCTGGCAGAGACCAAACACTCCCAGGGCCTGAAAGGGACAACACCGTCAACAGTCAGTTTTAGCTGGCAAGACAGTACTTTACAAGGCTGGTGACTAAAGCTGAAGTCCATCACCATGTAGTCATCTATGGAACAACTGGCAGATATCCACATGCACTGTCAAAAAAAAATGCCACAAAGAACATGAGGATTAAGGCTAAAAACAATTTTTGAAAAATATCAATTTAAAATTATCGTTCAAAAGGCATTTTATTACTGCCTCCATTTACATGTAAAAAAACAGTAGCAAGTCCTCCTCCTCCCTCCAAACAAGTTGGAGTGGGATGAATGAAGGGCCAAAATTATAAGGACAGACAAAACAGTAAAGAGAAGAAAAAACAAGAGCCATTTACAAAGAAGCACACACGCACACATGCATGCACGCACACACACACACACACACACACACACACACACACACACACACACACAGGCACAGACTGACCGGCAGACAGAGACACAAACAGTAAAAGTCACTTACGAGTTGCAACACTGACAGCAACACTGTGGACAGTTTACTGCCCCAAGAGCTGTCAAATGATGAAGACTCGCACACTGATGTAGACTACATGGCTGGGAGTGAGAAATGTTTGTGATGCTGAAAAGTTTATGGCCAGTGGGGGGAGAGGGGGGGGGGGGGATCCAGGGGCCGCTTAAGGCCCTTGGTGGGGGTGCAGGAGCAATGCCCTGCTGGGGGGCAAAGACGCTGACGAAAACTTAACATGTAAGGACAGTTTACTGCATTCTCCTTTGAAACAAACCCTGAAATTTATACTTCTCAGTACTATATAGTTTAAAACTTTTTTCTAACAAAAAAAAACAACAGAACGTGAAACAGAGTTGAGGCGGAAGAATAAAAATATGGATCTGAGGACCAGCGCACACATCCATGTAAATGCAGACAACGGGGGGGGGGAGGGTTCCCCCAAATGCCAATACAGAAATCTGTATATTACGGAACTACTCCCACCCTTGAGACTAACGGACATGACTGCATGAGCAAGCTGACCAATCTACAAAAGCTACAGCCACTGGATGCCTGATGCAATCCAAATAGGGCCAGTCAGCACGGATATACTTGGTCACTGTCGTTCATGCGAGCTGCCATGGTCTACCGGCCATATTCACATCAAAACAGTCCCACAACCAGACGTGTGTACAAACTTGTGGATGACAATCTAATCTGCACACTCATTTTTTTGTGTTTTTTGGGGGGGGGGATGGGTGGGGGAGATGGAGGGGCATCGAGGTGGGGGGAGGGGTGGGAGTGATGAATTCTTTGTATTGAATACAGTACCTGAATATTTAGCACTCCACTGAGGAAAAGCAAAAATCCCTGAAATTCTAGGTCATGCCGATCTCAATCCCCCCACCCCGTCCTTCCTTCCCCAAAACTTTGTAACTTGCACTTCACATGGTTCAATCTGAGCACGCACAGGTGTACTATTCACGTTTTACCAACCATGACCAGACTGGCTTTTTTGTACTGCTTTTAATCTTTCACTTTTGTTCCACCACCTTGCCAATGTATGTCATCACAGAGTGATATAACTGCTTTCAATCACGCAGACAACACAGCAGCTGCCCCAAGAATATTACATGAGAGGCCTTTTGGCGCCAGCGTCATCTATTCCACTACCACAGTTTTCTTTCCCCTGGTATTCTCTTCATTAAAAAATCTTTTGGGGTGTCATTTTGCCTTTTAAGTATTCTCTTCAATATATCAGCAAAGCTAAGGGAAATAAATGGACCGCAGAAGGTTGAAATTAAGAAATTCCTAAAAATTTGATAAGTTTGCAGGTAAGCACCCATTGTTCCTTTGCAATGTTCAACAAGTAGCATGAAATGTACCAAAAGTACTTACGGCCATGTGCTCTGATGACTGCACCGGTTGGAAACCCCACAAAGAGATTTGCATGGACAGCAGAGTACCCAGGCAGTACACCTGCACCACAAAAACCATAGTGGAAATGACAGCATAAAACGATCAACAAAAGTACATCTGCACCACTATGATTTTGTAACACCTAGTGGAAATGACACACAGCATAAAACGAACAACAAAAGTACATCTGCATCAATAACAGTACACCTGCACCACTATGATTTTGTAACATCAATCAATAACAGAACATTACAGTTAATGTCATGATGCAAAATATCAACAACACATCATCAACACCAACTACAGTACACTAAACCAGTATACCGTTGCATAGCTGCCCAACTGTCTGGAGTTCAAGTTCCAGAATCTGGGAATGAACGGTGTAGGGAGGGGGTAGTTTTGTTTTTGACTTAAAGCATTTTTAACTTCTCCTGCTTCAACTGATGAGAGGTTTAAAAAGAAAATTACACTTTCTATTCTGTATGATCATCAAAGTTCACATATCTCCATAAGGGCATTTCTGTATCTTTTATCAGCCCTATAAAAAGAAAATGACCTCTCAAACCCACATTCTGAGACTACATTTTGCAATTCTGGATTTTTTCACGCAATTCAGGATGTTGGGAATGACTCCATAACTTGGGAAAACTACAAAAAAATTCTGGAGGGTTAGAAGCAAGGCTGTTATGACATCATTATGCCACATAACATAACATTTATTTTGTCAGAAGGAAAACAAACAAAAAAAGACAGACCCTAAAAATTGAATTGGCAACATTTATTTTGTCAGACGGTAAAGTAAGGTAATGTTGCGTATAGCCCAGCTGACTGCAAAGGGGCATATCAGGGCTGTCACCATGCTGAAGTCAACTCACAAGTCATTCAAAAAAAAAAAAACAACAAAAAAAAACAACATTCACACAGACTCTGGAACTCACAGTAGCATACAAGATGGATCTTGTGAAGATGACATAGACAATATGAATCCTGGGACAGACATAAACTTACAGTGGAATAGGCCAAGTAGATCTTGTGAGAGAATCGTCCAGTAATCATCAGTGCCAGCACGTGTAGTGGAATCAGGTTGATCAGAAATACATAACCACCCCATGATGACACCTGTACAACATAAATGACACGTTTTTTTACTTTCATCTAATATCATGTTGTCAGGGAATTTGCTTGCAACATGATGTCCTATGTAATGTTCCTCTCATTCTAGAAAAAATTTTTTTTGTCATCTATCTTAGCTCAAAATTTGTCTGTTTAAAAAAAAAAATCTGGACATTGTTATCTTTAATAGTATTTTCTGCTTTTAAGCATCTAAAAGTCTGCTCAGCAGTGGAATTTTCTAGGTGCCTTGCTGTTATTGTTTGAATACTTGAAAATTTGCATCAGTATTTGCATCAGTATTACATTAAGATATCATACATATGCTTCTCAAACACTTACTAAACTGTACAGTTTTTCTGCAAGAGAGAGTTGTGAGTGTATGTGTGTGTTTGTGCATGCGAGTACATATGTGAGAGAGAAGTGTGTGTGTTTGAAAGAGAGAAAGAGCAAGCTAGAGAGTGTGTGTGTGTGTGTGTGTGTGTGTGTGTGTGTGTGTGTGTGTGTGTGCGTGTGTGATGTGCACGCACATGCGTATGTGTGTGTGCAACAGGTTGCGAGAGAAAGAGAGGGTATGGTTAAGAACAGGAATGGAAACGACTGTGAGAAATATGCCACAGCAGACTAGAAGCAAGTGTCCCAGAAAGAAAATGACTTGTAACATGCATGTGCTAGTTTAGAAACACACACTCGCTGGGAAAAACCCACCAACACTTCTTCCCCTCCCCTGAACCCACGCTCACCATGTAGAAGTAGCCAGGGAACAAAGGGCACTCCAGTAGATGGAGCCGGTCTTGACAGCTTTGATCCACAGGTAGTAGGTCAGCAGCATGCAGAAGATGGCAATGCCCTCGTTGTCGTAGGAGCCTGCCACTGAGCGGGAGATGTAGCCTGGCACGATGGCCAGCATGGAGGCTGCCACCAGCCCTGCCCCAGCATCCTGCCCACAATGTGTTCACACAACACCACGACTTATGCCTAAAGACTGGAATCCACAGTCTATCCCTGAAGATAGGACTCCAGGATCTATGCAACACCCCTGTCCTAAAGACATGACATCCTGATCTATGGTCAAGAGGGGGACCCCAGGATCAGTCCCTGACAAGAGGACCAGGATCTATGCCTGAAGAAAGAACACACAATCTACGCTTTGAAAGTAATCACGTATCTCTGCCTGCAGACATAAATGATTTTATGCTTGATGAGACAGGGCTCCTACTAACTCCAAAGAACAAAATTCAAGATTTTTTTTTTTTTTCAAGACCATAAATGGATACGCCCTTACCCGTTTTCTGCCCTTCGTCAACTTGATCAGCTGTTACTTCACACAGCAGAAAGCAGAAGCACTATCAGTACTAACTGGACAGCCATTTTACACAAAAGAACTGCGTGAAGTCTGGAAAGTCAAAAGCGCACATGTATATCAAGCTGTTTAAGCTTAGGTTCTTTGTCTGGACTTTTATCAGACAACAGCATATAGTTTGATTCTTCTTGTGTGTGTTTTTTTTTTCAATAATGAATGGAAGTGGGGTGCAATGCCAAATGCTGCCAAATATCTGACTTTTCCCTCACCGCACTGAAATCCTTTGTCGATTTGACTGTCTGGAAACATTGTTTGAAAAAGCCGAGAATTCTATTCACAAGAGCTGAAGCTTTGGCACGCATTTACATTGTGCAGCGTACAGAGAATTTCAGATTTCAGCACATCTGTGTTTGAGAAAAACGCATCCATTGTGGCTGAAGAGCTGATACTGGATTCATGTATGGACACATCAGAATCAGGATTTAATGGAGACACAACATTAGCATTTGACACTACTGCTGCTGTACTGTTTGTAAGAAAAATGGGAGATGGGTATCACTGCCGAAGATTTGCTTGATGCCAATAGAGCCATGTGCTTTTTTTCCTTTGCTGTGTAGCTAACCAGGGCACTCTCACCCGTTGCTTGCACATCAAAACTTTTTTTTTGGCAGACAGTGCAGTAGCATGCATATTTGTTTACTGTGTCTTCTCTCACCCAGTCAGAAAACTCTGGTTTATCCAACCACACATGGTTGAAAGCACATCCCCCCCCCCAGCATTTTCATGCTTCATTCATGAACCAGCAATCACAAAGAATTGAACAAGGAGGAAGCACTAAATCTTCACACATGCATAGAGTTTAAAAATTGTGGAAGTTTCAACTTATCTCCCTGGTTAAATAGCAGACGACAATGCAGGATCACAACAATATCATAAAAATTAGTTTTTAATCCTGAATGCAGAAAAATCACACTGTCACAAACATTTTTCAAGATGGCTCGACTTTCAAAGTTTTCAAGCATGTTTGGTCAAAAGGACCACATTTTATCGATTTTCAAGGGTTTTTCAAGGCCTTGAAACTGGCTCTCAGAATTCATGGAGTTTCAAGGAGCATACGAACCCTGTGAGGGGGGATGAGCAATGTATGTCTGAAGAGAGAATCCAAGTTCTATGCCTGAAAAGAATCCTAGATGTAAGCCCAAAGAGGAGCAATTTCAGATCTGTGCCACAAAAGATGAATTCACAATCTATGCCTGACTGAAATGAAATCAGTTTTGAGGACCCTTTTGTGTTCTCTCATAACAGTTAAAATTACTATGCAGTAAGCAAACAAACAAAAAAGAAAATAACTCGACACACAATGACTATACACACACACACACATACTCTAATAGTATACACATGCAGAGAGAGAGAGAGAGAGAGAGAGAGAGAGCACGCCATGCACATATATACATTTCTGGGAAAAAAAATCTGGGTTTGTTTCATGAGTCGTGCACTGAACTTGGCACTGGAAGAACAGTATCCTTTATTGCGGATACAATTACTGTGCATCTCATTTCTTGTTGATTACTACAAAGCCAATCACATTACAAAACACTTACCTGGACTCTCACACCATCAAATTAAACTCAATTCATATTTGTTAAAAAAAAAAAAAAAAAAAAGTGGACAGGAGGTAAAACATTAATCCGATCAAGAAGTCCAGTCCGTTCTGAGACAGAAACAGTTCAAGGATGAAACGCCTGTCAGAGAGGTGGAGGGGGTGGGGGTGGGGGGGGTGGAGGGGGGGTGGGGGTATCTTCAGACTGTCTGCTGCCAAACTGTCCAACAGTTTCTTCAAACACAATTCAAGATGAACAATTTGGTACAGCATCAATGAAAGCGTCCGTGACCGAGTGATTAACCATTCATCAAGTGTTAAAGTTCTGGTCAACTGGGTGCCAGGTAAAAGACATTTCTAAAGCCACCTTTTTTCATAGCCACGGAGATCACATTCAGATTGGATTTTCCCAGACAGCTGGCCACCACTTAAGAAAAATGTGCCTATGCACATTAAACACATACACTACTCTCTCTTACCTTCAGCTCCTTGGTGAGGAAAAAGGTGACGATGGTGGTAAAGCTGGAGAAGAGGGGGGGCCAGGAACACACACACACATTGCGCACGTCGATGGTGACGTTGAAGAAGTTGAGCACGTGGTAGATGGTGGCAGAGGTGATCATCAGACCTAGTGTGGGTCAGTCACATGTTGAACAAACCACAACAGGGGGAAAACAAGTTGCAGGCTAACAATTCCTTCCATCATTATCATAATGATTTGGCAAAGATTTAATTTAAAAAAAAAAGAGGACAGGATGGGGGTATAGTGTGGTGGAATGATGTGGGCAGAGATGGGTGAGAGAAAAAAATTGTGACATCATAAAAATCCTTCATTAGCAGCATATGGGGATCATTGTAGTCCATACTGAAAACAGAGCCACTGACACTGCCTGCTTGGAGGCCTTACATTGGCTGATTCAGACTCGTCAGTGAAACATGGCTGATTGTGAAAGTGCTCCCTTGCAATCAAATGAAGACATACCACAGTCTATAATTCTGCGGTATCTTCACCATCACAGGTTAACAAACAGAATCCAACAGCATCCAAAGGCAGCCATGATACACACAGTGATCCACACACATGTCTATGAACACACATATCAGACCTGTCTTCCCTGAAATTCCACTTAAGTCTATTCCAAATCCGAAATAAGAGTATTTTCTACAAAACAGGTGTACTCCCAATGAGAAAATTTAAACAAAGCTGCTGCAAAAATGCACTGTATCACAGCAGCAGTAATTATCAGACCTGTTCATCCTAACACATCTACTGGCGTTCTTTTCAATGAAAATGAGCACATTTTCTACAGTGTGTGCAAAATTTCAAATTACTGTCAAAGCAGGAAGTGGGAGGATGGTCCCTGACATCACACCTGAGAGCCATCTTCCTGGTTGTAACTCACCTGATCTTGCATAAACTATGGTGAAATAGGTTCTTTCCAATACAAATAGCTTTCAAAGCTGATTCATCAGCATACTTTAGTACAAGCTCACACTCTTTCGCCAGATTTTTCGATGTCTGAAGCAACAGACAATGTTTATTTTGCATGCAAAAGTTAGCAAGAGTTGTCGTAGATCTTTGTAGAAAGCCTCCGCCACGGCTAGTTTTCTGCAAGTGCAATTACCACTCAGGAACTTCCATCTCCAGAATTTTTTTTGACACATTTCTTTTCAGTTCGCTGTATTCATCATATTTCCACCAAAAACGTGTACAAAATACTGCGAAACTGTAAGGGAAAACAGGTCTGATATATATGTAAATATATATATGTGTTTGGGATCCACAGTGCATTGGATCTTCGGCATGGCATCCATTCCATGCCCCACAATTTCACCTCTGACCACCACAGAAAGGTGAAGGGCAAAGGGTAGGTGGGACGAATGAGGAGAGACTGAGGCATGCAGATTCTATATGAACCAAACATCTCTGCAACACAGTACCTCATGCCACTGAAACCACTGTCACTGAGTTGTATGCCAATGTCGGCACACGAAGTCTGACATACTGATACAGAGACTGTATCATGAAAGTGGTATGAGTCCCATGTAAGAACAGAAAGCAGCTCGCCTCCTGTTTCGTTCTGACTATGTAGAAGACTGAACGATGGTGGGACCAGTCTGCAATCAAAAACACCCCAAATGGAAAGCATGACATCTGGGAAAAGACAGCTTATTACACCTTCTCTTATGCAAATGCATGAAACCTGACGTCATCTTTTCCTTTTTTTTTTTTGTCAGGAAAGAATCATGCCTCTATCTTTAACTTGGAAGAACTTAATGAAAAAAAAAAGAATGTGGCTATCGCTAGCTTGACTGGAGCTGCCCCCCCTGACCACCCTGCCCCCTGACCACCCTGCCCCCTAACCCATTTCTCCTGTGAAAGTCTGGGGACGTGGAAAAGGAGGAATACTGCCGAGCTTTTCCTTATGTGCTCTGTGCTCCCATGGGCCTTTGCATTTATCCACTGAAGGCAAAACCTTTGCCGCTTACGGGAGTAGATGTCATGGTTCCTAGCATTTGGTGGGAAACAAAATTAAGATTCTTCACCCGATACCTTGAGCCCAGCATCACACCTGGCCGAATGAATTTATGGTTGATAAGAGGCCATGCATGCTAGGACAAAGAAACAAAGGACGAGTAACAAATCACTAATAAAGGAGTTCCTACCCATGAAAAATTCAAAGCCCTTTAGTACAGATTAAAAAAAAAACAGGATAAAATCAGCCACAAATGAAATAAAATGAGCAACCATCTAATTGGAAATCAAGAGAAATCAGGAATGGTAAGAGTTGAAAAATCATGTCAAGAGTTCTCTCTTGAAGGATGTGGCCATAAAATGATTCTCAAACAAATGCAAAGCAAAACAAACTGATACAAAAACACATTCAGTCCATCACTCTGTCATACCTGGGTAGATTGTCCCTCCAATGATACGTCCCAGGGGGTACCAGGCACGGTCATCAAACCAGTTGTGGAAGTTATAAAAGCCTCCTCAGCCAAGAAAACGGGTGGTTCGGTAGTTGAAGTATGGATCAAACTCGTGGATGACACTCTCAAACCTCAGCACAGAGAACAGGCGAGTGGAAAAAAGCTGAAAGAAAGAAGAAGTTTTCAGCTGCTTCTAAGTAGCATCCAATTGTGAAGTATAAAAAATCGAACAGTCATCCATCCTGCTTTGAGTCTAGTCCATTTCTGAATGAAAAGACAGTCAGAAAGTTGTTTTCTAACCATCAATCAGGCACACTAGGTGTTGACTTGCTCTTTGACTGACTTATCAATTTAAAAAAACAAAACAAAACCCAACTATGCCACTCAAAGGCGTTAACGCACAAGATAAGAGAAAAGCACTCCACGTCATTTGTTAAACTTAAAGAGATCAGTACCATGTTTTATTGTGAAACACATACTAATTTCCTTGCACAGATGCAGAATACCAAATACCATCCCTTCCCCTTCCACCGAAATATAACTTGTTGATAGTGTCCACACAGTACGTACACAGGAAAGGAAAAAAAAAAACAAAAAACAACTTTGCACAAATCGTAACTGCTATTGTTTTTACAGAGTACCTTCAGTTTTTTTTAAACAAGATATTAACACTGCACCATGGAAAACAAGTTTGCAAATCAGAGCTGCCAAACAGGCTGTAGCTGGCTAGGGTTTGAAAAGGTACATAACAGCTCATTAGATGCTGTTAAAAAAAATGAACAATGAAAAGTAATAAAGGACTTATTCAGGCTCAAATTGCATTTCTTTAAGTTAAACAAAAAGTGTAACTGAAGTGGTACAACAATAACCACTAAACCAACAGCATTTTTCTTCTTCTTTTTTTTTATTTAATAAGTTTACATTTTTCTGACACACACTGAGATTGTAAATACATCACTTCAGGTTCTTAGGTACAGGCAGTACTCACAGAGCACAGCAGCGATGGCCAGCACCATCATCTTCAGCAGTGTGTCCTGCTTGTCTGGTGACATGCGTAGCAGCCACTGAGGCCCCCATGATCCAGATGCTGTCTTCATCCTTGACAACTAGCACCTGGTCTGCAACACAACACAATCTTACATGTACGACTCAAGTTTCTCTTACTCTCTCAGCTTGACGAGGCGTTGAGGTGACAATGTCTGTGATTATTTTTCCATTTATCTGCTGTTCAACCTTAATCTACCTTCACTGCCACTCTCGAGTTAAATACTGATCTCTGCCCTCCCCCCCCCCCCCCCCCCCCCCCCCTCCCTCTTGAGTAACCCATACATTTCGTTTCCATAGAGTACTTGTGAAGCACTGACCAAGCATTCAGACTTGGTGTTAGAGGACATTGGTGTTGACCTTTGTGGAACATTTTTGAATCACCTCTAAAGGAACCCTAAAAAGTAGATTCTTTCCAGCTTGTGCTGAGTGCAGCCATGAAAAAAGTGATAGGTGACTGTCCCTTTTAATACAACTGTAGACAATTTTGCTGTAAAAGTGCCGCTGAATGAAGAATGCTAAATTTTTCCTACTCACCATAGCAAGTACAAAAATACACAACACTTTCATAGGTTCTTTTTAATACACACCACTTTCAGGGGTGCTGAGTGCTCCAAAACTTTAAGTAATCAAGTGATTCTAAAAATATACATAGAAAGTGAGTGTTTGGTAACTTAAGGTAATCAAGTCACTCTAAAAACATACACAGAAAGTGAGTGCTTGGTAACTTAAGGTAATCAAGTGACTCTAAAAATATACACAGAAAGTGAGTGCTTGGTAACTTAAGATAATCAAGTGACTCTAAAAACATACACAGAAAGTGAGTGCTTGGTAACTTAAGGTAATCAAGTGACTCTAAAAACATACACAGAAAGTTCTGCATGCATGATTTACAGACTTGGGATGATTTTCAGCAACCTGCAGTTTCATCATGAAATGCAATTAAAGGTTAAAACAACAACAACAACAACAAAAACCCTCTCCCTTCTAAGATTTAAAAGATCCCCCACTTCCAGGCAGACACTAAACACATTCAATGTTTTGATTTTTTTTTTTTTTCATCAAACCTTTTCAGGAGCAAATCACTGTCTGCTGGATAAACCATGATTTGGGCATAAGAATAAATTCAATTTGCCGCAATTTTTTGGTTGGATCTAATCCAACAAAACTTGTTTGCTCTTCTGTTCTCTCCAGTCCCTACTATGGCAATGTTTTCCTTGTTGGCATTTCAAATTATCAGCTTAGAAAGTTCCCAAATACTGCAAGAAGGCCAATTTTCTAATAAAGATACAGGAACATACCACATTTCTTGAAATCTTTGCTCAGCCTCCGGCTACCAAGTTCAGTTTAGAATTTTCTATGAACTGTTCTGGTCTCGGCTTCTCGTACTTCTAGCGCTATAAGTCACTCATGCTGACTTTGATTCCACCTTTACTTTCCCATCACATAAACTCTGTGCTTCTCCTGATCATTGAATTCTTCATAATCTCTACCCATTAGAACAAATCCTTTCGCCGAAATTTTATTTCCTATCACTTTATATCCAATGCACTTCCAACTGCACTTTCTACAGAATTTTCATTGGACCCTTTAGATTAGACAGTACTGAACTCTTTTCTACCTACTGTTCTCTGACCACACTGCATGCATTACCCTTGATGCAAAATACATCCTAAGCATGTACATGTGTGACAGAAGGCCAGATGGGAGAGGTAATGCAGTTAAGGACGAGTCTGTGGATTGTGTGCGTGTGTGTGTGTGTGTGTGCGTGTGTATGTGTGTGCATGTTATTTTATTTGTGTGTGTGTGTGTGTGTGTGTGTGTGTTATTTTATTTTGTGTGTGTGCGTTAATGTGCATGCATGCACGTGTATGTTCACTCTGTGTGTTTGTAGGAAGGGAGAGGGAGTGATATTAGTGTGCATACATCAAGTCCAGTGAACAGTGGCCATCTTTTAATTTTCAAAGAACGGAGTGGTGGACCTTCAGGTGATGAATATCCAACTTTCTTGACCTGGGTTCAGGTAATGAATTTTGAATATGCCAACTTTCTTTTTCACCGATTTTCATGTTCTTTACAAGATGAAATGTGCTTTGAGCTCATTCAGGGAAAAGGCAGTTCATGAATGAATGGTATATAAAATTGAAAGTGCAATGAGTATTTTTCAACCAGAACAGTGCTAAATCAATAATGGTTATCATTATCATCATACAGCAACATGATCAACTGGAGCTTGATATACTTAGAGTTGCCTGATTTTAAAACAACATTCATCTGATCTTGATCTGCAACAAGGCCTATGAACTATGCATAACTTCTGCCTACATCAGTATGTGGCAGCCACGTAATGCATACATGTAATACATGATGCATTCCCCTTTTCAATTCCCTGTTCTGACTGACAACTCTTCAGGTGCTAGTGCTTCATGTCAACATCATCACCATGCTAATACTGATAAGAATGATATCAAAAAGTAAAACAGATCCAGGCCTAGTCTCCATTCAGGTGGAGATAATCATCTCTATAGCCATTGGGGATTATAATATCCAGTGCCTGATTGTGAAATGCTTTAATGCTCCACATCCCACAGCGCTCCCTTGACAGGAAAGTGATAATCTTTTTATGATTGCCAAGCATTTGTTTCTGTTAGAATTGAACGACTAGTGTATGGGGATATCCCACTCCCCCCCCGCCCCCTCCTCTGCACACATGCCCACGTTCTCATTTCTCCGCGCTTGCTTCGCTTCCCAATAAACTGGTAAGAGCACTGACCAAAATAAATCATACACGTCTGAAGCACTACAGTATGCATATTTTTCAAAGAGTGCAAGCTGTCGACGATGGTAAGCACTACTTTGTACATCGGCCATCACAGCAGCACCAAATACTTCGTTAGAGATCACTTAGCCGACGTGTTGCCACATCACCAAGCAGAAGTAGACGGGGTTGCCACACTCACTTTGCGACATTACGGTGAAAACAGCATAAAGAATCACGACGCCATAATAAAGTTATGGGTGTTTGTTGAAAGAAGAGATTTTAAAGAGTCTACAACATGAATTTTGAATTGAAAATCGTACCGTATTCGTGAGGAAACAAACACCGGCGTCGTTTCCCTGAAACGTGTCCAGAAGCAAATGGCGACGAGCCACGCAAGTTAGAAAGATGCAATATGATTGGCTCCTTTTTTTCACCACCATGAAATTCTATTGGTTAGGCCAAGTACTCTTGATATTAAAAAAAAAATGTTTGTCTCCCTTGTCATAAAGTTTTTTTTTCTTTGGCTTATTAAAAAAAAAAAGAAGAAAGTGTCAATGAAATAGTATTTCAGGTGACCATACATACCCCCCCCCCCCCCCCCCCCCCCCCGACCCCGGCAGGGAATGGGGATATTTGCCATTGTGTTTTTTTCTGATTGTTTAGGCCATATGCCATCATCATAGGATGTCAACAAAAGATTTGGTTGGAGCTCTTGGGAGCAACTAGGTCTGGAAGAAATCACCCGTTGCCTACTCTAAAGAAGGGGGTAGGGGTGAAAAACATGCTATTATTCATAGTATAATACCTAAAAATCAAATACAAGTGTTTTACGTGCGCTATGATGCTTGCTCTACATGGTCATACGAAATTTGACGTGTTTGAAGCACAACGTACTGTAGTAATAGCATCCAAATAAACATGACACATGCCTTAACTTGTCAATCTTTTTTTTAAACGCGTTTATCACACCAACTACTACTACTCTTAAATTGGTTTTGAAATGGATACAGTTGAACATAAACTGTTAACCTGTTAAATCTTAAATAAATGTCAGCGAACCGCCCAGAGAAACGTGGACAAACGAGTCACAAGACAACACACAACGCGTTTCGACCTCTTAGGTCTTCCTCAGGTGAAATAAAGACAGACAAAATAACGAAAATGCACTTAGCTTTGATCGCTTCAGATTGCTTCTGAGTTCAGCGCAAGGAAGGCGTTGAATGAGCTCATTCAACGCCTTCCTTGTGCTGAACTCAGAAGCAATCTGAAGCGATCAAAGCTAAGTGCATTTTCGTTATTTTGTCTGTCTTTATTTCACCTGAGGAAGACCTAAGAGGTCGAAACGCGTTGTGTGTTGTCTTGTGACTCGTTTGTCCACGTTTCTCTGGGCGGTTCGCTGACATTTATTTAAGATTTGTTTAGATTTCCGCCTGCAGTCGTTTCACTTTGCACTAGATCTGTTAACCTGTTTCAAAATGGTGTCAAGAAAATGGTTAAGTAGAGTTTGGGGCAATCTGCTTATAAACCATGGCCCATATAAACCATGACCAAGGGCTCTGTCTCAACACAAGCGAGTGATGACTGAGCGTTGCAGTATGCGCCTGTCCACCAGTAGGAAGATTGTACCTTTACACAGAACTGTTGACAACAGACTCTTCAGTGCCAAATCCTTCCTCTGGAACAGCATCACAAAGGTTCACAAGTCACCGTTCTCCTCCTCGGGAGTTGGCTGGTCACAGAGGGATATCAACAAGTTCACATGGAAGTATATCCTCCTGACACCAGTCGATCTCCAATCCACCGTCTGTTGTCTTCCGGCCTCTGCCTGACGGCCCCATCAATGGCTGGTCGAGCACAATGGGCATGCTCCCAAACCTCCACCTTAGAAGAGGAGATAAAAGGGTAAAGATGATAAAATCTCATAGCCGTTTTATGGCCTTGGCAATGATTAATTTAGGTTTCGGTCTCAGAACTCAATCCTGTTTATGTCCAAAATGTCATAGGCCGTGTTACCCCTGGCCAAGTCAAAAAGCATTTGTTTAACTATAGTTATCAGCAATACTACTGTAGGTCTCCGTCGGTTGCAGCTGACCATGGATAGAGTATATCCAACCTAAGATTTAGCTGTCTGACTTGGCTGTCTGCTCGGCCCAAGCAGTGTCACCTGTGGCTGTAGAGTTTGATGCGAGAGTGGCAGTCTCTGTCACACCGGTCGCATCTGCATGTTGGTAATGTTTTGTTTCCTGCATCCCCTTTCTGCATGTTTACTTTTCTGCTGCACCAATAAGATATAAAACCCGGTAGTAGTTGACTCGCTCTGTGTGCATCCGTAGGGAAGACTGACAGGGCAGGGAGGTAGGAGGCTCAGGTCAGTTTCGTTTATCTGGCTAACACTGCATGTCACCGATTGGTGTCAAAGTTTTCTCTGAGAAGGTCAAAGCGGACCTGGTTGATGTTCCTGCTTTGGGGTCTGCCATACAAACAACAGACATAATGTTCAAGGTTGTCCACTGAATCAGAAGACAGTTCTGGGCTTCCCAGTGCTCGGTAGGCATCATGAAGGAACGGCTATTTGTGAACGCATTGAACACCCTGACCTTCCCTTTGCTCACAAAAGAACTGGTGGAGTCACAGCCGGGAAAAAAGCATGTAGGCTAAGGAGTGCTTCACAGTATTCTTGTCCATACTTGGCAGCAAGGTCTTTGGTGGAAATCAGCCTCCTGTGGTTTCCAGTGCCAGTGTCCAAGTGTATTGTTGTATGGAGCTGGTAACTGAAGTGTAGTAAGAGTAGACACACATCACTGTCTGAAGAGCGCACAATTATGCCCTCGGAGTCAGAAGCATTCTTGTTCTGGTGAAAACAGTGAAGGATGATCCTCGTGTCCGCTTCTTCATGAGTGGAAAACAGGTCTTGAACTGGTGAGGCTTCCACAGCCATGCTATCCGTGGAGGAGAGCTTGAAGCACTCGGGCCCACATGTCACAAACAGTTTTCTGTTCAGGAGTGTGACAGCATGGGAATCTTTTCTCCATTCTGGAAGGAGGAATTTGGATGAGCTGGTTCTTGTTGTCACCATTTTTCAGAAACCCTTTCCAGTCTCTGGGGACCTCAGTGTTGGGACCCTTCAGAAGGAATGCTTCACCTTCTGCCCGACGAGAAGGTTTCATTGATTTGATGGAGTTGTGGTTGTACACATCTGCCACATAATCAGTCCTGTCTGTGGATGACATATTTTTCAGGATTCTGTCTACCAGGTCTCCAAATGTTAGGGGAAGAGAGGTAAGTGACTGCAGATGGAACATTGCGTCAATTATGTGATGGCATTTTCCCCGATCTGGTTGCTCCTTTCAACTCTTTCTCCTCCAAGAGATGCACAAGCTTTGCTTTCTCCGTCGTTGCAGGCAAACCATCAGGAGTTGCTAGGGCCCAAGGCACTGGACTCAAAGGATAGCTCATGACCTTCTGCAAACTGATGTTATTTTCCTGCGAGATCATGAGAAGTTGTCCGAACATGTCTCTCTGCGCTGCCACTTGCACCAGTTTGTTCGAAGATCATCGCAGAGTTTTTGTCTTCTGCAGTTTCGCAAATATCTTCAGCTCCGCTTCTTTCAGAGGAGCATGAAAACTCAGAGTTTTTCTCAACCAGTCGTTCTGTCACGAATTGGTGAAAGACTTCCTTGCCTCGTGCATCTGCTGACAAAAGTTTTTCTTGAATGCTGGCATTCCTGATGAGAGACAGAAGAGACCCCTCTCTTCCACTGAAAAGGGGTCCAGCGAAGGTAGGCAGCACTGTTTCAGCTGAATCCTATGATCCCACCCGCAGATTTTGCATGGCAGTTGATCGTTTGCTCAATAGTTTGGTCAACTGTACTCTGCATGAAGGAACTGTTGTGGAACTGTGTTTATTTCTGATCAATATTTAACAGTATTTTACAGCATTTACTACCTTCGTGACAAAGTAAGTACGTTTGTTCGTTTGAACAGTATTTTACAGCCTACAGTACCTTTGACAAAGAACCAAAGCTGACGCATCTACACAGCAACAACAGCTGGAGATGTGAACAAACTCAAACTAACTTTGATTCAAGACTGGCACAGCCTTTTCGATCTTGAAGTCGCACGAATTGGCAAGCTGGCAAGCTGTGACATGACTCTTCAGATTTCAGAGACTGGCTTCATCTGCAACGTTTGGCCTATGACATGCACCAGTATACAGTAATCTACGACCTTTCGGTTTCAGCTTCACCCAGTGATTATCACAGTAAACTTTCATCTGCAGGTAAGCTTTCCAGCTTCGAATGGATAGCAGTGAGTAAGCATCGGTTTGTCCAGTTTCTGGCTTTAAGACAGTGGCTGAGGTCTTGGCCAGAGCACGATTCATCAAAACTGGTTTCATCCAGCCATCGCTCTGTTCTTTTTATAACATCAGTCTTGAAACTTCTGATGAGATTTGACAACTTCACTTTTTTTTTTTTTTTTTTTGGTCTGCCTACCTCTGTTCTTGCTGGCTGGTGCGAGTTGGGAGTTCAAGTATGGTGGGGTTTCAGGTGGATCTACTGGGATCTCCAGCTCAGCATCTTGAGTCAAATTGGTGGAAGTGGAGCGTTTCTACAGTCGGACTAATCCACCTGATGGAGATTTAAAATTTAAAAAAAAAAAAAAAAAAGTCTCAGTTTTGATCGCCACGTTTGGCGTTAGTGCCCTGGCAAGTGGAGATTGCTGTTAGCCTGCTGGTTACACAGGAAGCAGTGCCAATGCCCTGGCCCATGCCATGAATCTATTGCCCACAAGTTACACACTCGATTCCTCCTACCTCCCCCCCACACACCTCTCAACCTCCCCCTTCCCTCCCCTGTCGCCCCCTCAGTCGTCTTCCATTTCATTCCAACTCACAGTGACATCGAAAGTACCAGAAAGATACGATGTACTGTCATTATTTCTTTCTATGTCAAATATGTAAGAGAGTAGATTTTTTTTCTCTCTCTTAACTTGAGAGAGAAACTGGCTGAAATATCACGGAGTGCAGAAAGAAGTTTACACAATTATTGTTAACGTTAAGAAAAAAAATTACACGGTGATGACAACGATAATGACCATAAATCTTACCTTTCAAAAGCACCCATGCGAGGAAGGGGGTGGTTTCACTGTCACGTCATGGTCTCGTCCTAATTATTGGGAAGGCGGTAGTGCGGAATGATTCAGTGTTCCTTGGAATGGATGGACTATGGCTGCACTTTCTGTGAGTGTACACCACCGTACACCCACTATACGAACAGCAGTGCAGACACCCATCACATCACCGTACACCACTATATGAACAGCAGTGCAGACACCCATCACATCACCGTACACCACTATATGAACAGCAGTGCAGACACCCATCACATCACCGTACGCCACTATACGAACAGCAGTGCAGTCACCCATCATATCACCGTACACCACTATATGAACAGCAGTGCAGACACCCATCACATCACCTGACACCACTACGAACAGCAGTGCAGACACCCATCACATCACCAGCAGTGCAGACACCCATCACATCACCGTACGCCACTATACGAACAGCAGTGCAGACACCCATCACATCACCGTACGCCACTATATGAACAGCAGTGCAGACACCCATCACATCACCGTACACCACTATACGAACAGCAGTGCAGACACCCATCATACAGTCAGCTAAGGACAGGTTGCTGGCAAACACACTGTAGCCACTGCAAGACGCCATGCTCTTCACACACAGACGTGCGCAGAAACAGGACACGTTACCAACGAAAGACAAACAGGCGGCCAGCCATAAAAAAAACAACAAACAAACAAAAACAAAAACAAAAAAACCCATGGTACGTCCAGGACTGCAGCAGGTCTCTGCAGGAGGAAACTGCATCTTCAGGAGAGATGCAAACTAACGAATAAAAGCTATGAGGAAGTATTTCAGTGCAAGAAAATTTACAATTTTGCGCGGATATGAAGCACAGGTTGGAAAGACCTCGGAACAGATCGGGTGGAAATGTTTGAACGGGGCTGTTATCTATGTGAAGTTTATTTCACGGTGGTGTGAACTGAAAACCCATTGGACCAATGATGTGAATGGAAGTGAATGTTAAATTCATGTCAGGAAACAGGGACAAAACTGTGAGGGGACACCCGGACTGGATCATCCACAAGATGTGTTGACTTGTTGCCTGCGTGGACCTTTGGTCAAAATATTGAAATAATAAAATAAGACAGGATTACTACCACTTTTGGTGATAATAAGGCATTAGCAGTTGTAGTATGGGAGAAAGGAGAAGCAAACAAACAAACAAAAACAAATAAACAAAAAACATTGGGAGATCAGTTTCTGTTCAGTTCTGTTGTTGGTATTGCTTTTATTTGTTTATGGTTTTGTTTTGTTTTGTTTTTAAGTAAATTCTTACCGGGGGGGGGGGGGGGGGGGGGGGGGGGGGGGGGGGAGGGGAGAGAGTTCTAACTTTTTATGTTAGAGTCCGATGAAAATTTGCTACCTCTCTCTCTCTCTCTCTCTCTTAGAAGTAGGCATTTTCACCACACTGCTGCTCCAACCACAAGCAGCAATGCAATATTTATCCCCCTGTTTTCCAGGAGTTTGCAGCTGGCACCCGGCCTTTGCAGCTCTTCTTAGAAGCTGTTGCACGCAACATTCGACTGATGTAGGTCTTTGTGTGTCAATGTTGTCTTTTATCCTGAGTGTCATACCCTGAGATCCAGAAAACGGTTGTTGTATGCGGTTGCCATGTACATTATTATTAAGTGAAGATGAAATAAACAAAAAATACATATATATATATATATATATATATATATATATATATATATATATATATATATATATATATACATGTGTGTGAGTGTGTGTGTGTGCGCGCGAGCGTGCGTGCGTGTGTACGTGCGTGCGTGCGTGCGATTGTTATGTTCTGTCAACTTAAGATTATATGTAGACAGAAATAATGTGTTCGGTGAGCATTTGTCCTAGTAATAATGTGTTCGGTGAGCATTTGTCTGGTGAGCATTTGTCCAGTGAGCATTTGTCTGGTGAGCATTTATCCGGTGAGCATTTGTCCGGCACTCCAATATCCATTCCACCTATCCTGCAATTCATGACAATGCGCGATGGGATCCATATGTGTGTGTGTGTGTGTGTGTGTGTGTGTGTGTGTGTGTGTGTGTGTGTGTGTGTGTGTGAGAGAGAGAGAGAGAGAGAGAGAGAGAGAGAGAGAGAGAGAGAGAGTAAAGCGAGAGAATTCTTTTTTTCAACAAAGTGCTAACAGTGCCAAGTTCCGACACCAAAATACAGAATTAAAAACGGCGTTTTCAAAACGAATTAACCAGCTATATTTTACATCTTTTTTCCAACCGAAATTAACTAGATGACGCTTGCTCTTGCAAATTAATTCCTGTTCAGAATAATTACTCCGCAGTTTAATACTCGTCACAACATAAGTATATCCCCAAATGAACCAAAGAGAAATGTTCTCTTAACAAAGTATACTAGGCACCCGAAACAACCCTGACAAAATTCCACCGAATCAAAGACGAATTAAAGACAAACGCCGATCCGGGGACAAACATATCTGTCAACCGTCGTCATATTATTGCTAATGAAGCAAAGGAGAGCAGATCACCCGGGTAAACAACAACAGCGTTTGAATTGAGGCGGCGATTTTTCAAAGAGGGGAAAGGGGGAAGGAAGGGGTGGGATGGAGAGGTGGTGGTGGGGGTAGGGATGGTGAAAAATGTCCTCCCTTTCTTACCACTGACAAGCTGCATGCCAAAAATCAATGCGCCAAGGCCTTGCTTAAGGAGTCGAGTATTTACAACCTGGCGCGATTAGATTGTTTTGATGATTTTTATCGTGTCTGAAAGTTGATTCTCCTCATTCTCTTTCATACGGCCATCAAGGTACAAGCCAGGTGGTTCCAAGCAGACAGATTAAGATTAAAGGAATGGAACTATTTGGGCGCTTCGAGCTGGTGCAAAGATAGGGTCACGGGTGAGTGCAAAGGCCTGAAATGTATGTCAACTAAGGGGAAGGGCATGTATTTGAAGATTGTAATTAAATCGGTGACGCCTCCCCCCCCCCCCCCCCCCCCCCCCCCGCTCAAGGGAAATAACTGGTGGGAAGTTGTTCTTTTGATCAATTATCAGTTTGAAATCAAATGCTGGTCCAAACTCATGGTAGGCGTCATAACGCTGACATGGATTATTCAGTGGTTCAGTGCGAAATCTCAATTGCGGCGAGAGGCCTGTCGTCACACACCGGGAGAGGAACCAACAGGCTTTTTTTCCCTCGTGAACAGGGCTATGTACACGAAGGTTAGTGGCGTGTCGCATTAACAGATTGCAACAGATACATAGCATCCCGCATTTTGTATTTCAACCAGTGCTGTTATAACCAGCGGACATTCAACAAGTTTCTTTGATGCAGATGCGTGTTTCATAGTAAAAAGAAAAAGAAATAGGAAAGGGAACCGAGATTTTTTCAGAAAAGAAAAAGTTAAAGAAATTCCGACAATAGTCTTATGGACTTCAACACTATACACCGTCAACTTTGGCTTGACCGCCCTTCTCCCTGCTTTATGTGTACTACCCTTGCAAAATACCTGTTCCTACTGAAATACATTTTGATGGCTTAGAGCCAAAACCGTATATCTGGGAAATGACTTTTTTGAGACCAAATGGAGTTGAAATTTGGACAAATTCTTACTTTCTTCGTATGCTTTAAAACAACAATCAACTTCTCAATTCTGATGCCTGTCGGTGCAGTTTATTCCAGGACATGTTGCCAAGCTGTTGACCATAAAGGCTCAAGAGTTTTTGCTGACTTTGTAAGATGTGACTGGTATCTTGGTCAAAACGGAATGAAACACGTGAACGGTGAGAACAACGAAAGGCGGAAGTACGTGAACGGCGAGTCTCGTGAGCGAAGGACTGACCGACTTGGCTGAATAGCAGAGTGCACCATTCGCCTCTTTCAGCTTTGACCAGGACCACGACCACGACAGCCCGACCACGCTGTTACTGACGTCGGGAGTGTTCCGGGTGTCTTTCTTCATCTCAGTCATCCACAGCTGCTATGCGAAGACGTTTGGATTCTGATTTTCTCCCACCCGTCAAGATTTCTGTTTGGTAAGTAACCCTTTTCTCTCGTATCTTAAGTGTCGCGCCTTTGTATGATAGAAAATGTTTTATCACGTGTGTTGGCAAGGATTTCATTTCACTGGCGGATCTGACCGACTCGATTAAAGAATGATTGTGTCGTAAATGCGCTTAAAAATTAAACTTGTTCGTCTCTGGGCCACATCAAAGTTGGTTCAGATATTTTTCACAAGCATCTTTTAGAGAGTCAGACAGCACTAATGCAACAGATACGGGCGAAACTCATACCGTCTTTGATAGAGCAGACCTTAGTAAGTGAATGAATAACATTACAAAAAGATGAGAGAGTGATGAAAATGATGAAAACTAGGCAAAACGTCTAAGACCTGAAATTGTCAGTGAAATTCAGATCGGCAAATTTATGCTTCTTTCAATCAAAAACAATCAACTGTAAGGCTTGATTTTCGATAAGTTTTATTACCATCTGAATCCTCATGTATACATGTCCTAAAACGATTGTTTCTGATAAAATGATTTTCAATCTCCACAGTGACCCTTTCTGACCGTTTTTCTTTTAGGAATAGTTGAGTTTTACGTCCTCATAGCGAAAGCTTTAAGGGACAAGTTTCTCATCTAATGGTAAGTTTTACGTCCTCATAGAGAAAGTTTTTACACTTGATCACAACAAAAGTTTTTAGGGACAAGTTTTTCTCATCTAATGGTTGGGTTTTACGTCCTCATAGCGAAAGCTTTGAGGGACAGGTTTCTCATCTAATGATTGAGTTTTACGTCCTCATAGCGAAAGTTTTTAGGGACAAGTTTCTCATCTTATGGTCGAGTTTTACGTCCTCATAGCGAAAGTTTTTAGGGACAAGTTTCTCATCTTATGGTTGAGTTTTATGTCCTCATAGCGAAAGTTTTTAGGGACAAGTTTCTCATCTTATGGTTGGGTTTTACGTCCTCATAGCGAAAGCTTTAAGGGACAAGTTTCTCATCTAATGGCTGAGTGTTACGTCCTCATAGCGAAAGCTTTTAGGGCCATGTTGTTCTTTCACGGTAGTCTTTGGAAGTTTTTCTCATCAGTTGTGGCCAGTTAATATTATACTGACAGCGCTCTTGCAGCACCCTAAAATGGAAACGGCCAATGAAAAAAGGTGGGACACGTCACTGCTTTACACACTCCTCATTGTACGACTTGATTATTCTTCGTCTTTTCTTTCAGTAGGTTGTTATACAGAACCCTGGCAAACCCAAGTAAATGTAGGCGAACCCAAGTAAAAGTATAATGTTTTAATGGTTCAATCAATGCATTAAATAAAAAATTAAACGCTTCTCCAGCTCATAGGACAGAAGAGCTAACAGTTTACAGCTTTATTCTTGAAGAACACTGTCGGCTTTCTCACCTTGCTACCTGCATAACCAAGAGGTGAGATCACACCCTTCTGTGCTACATAAAGTGTTAAAACAGCTTTCCCCCCACATCCATAGGAGTAATATCTGATTGTAATTCACAAACCCTATAACTGAAATCAGAGGTTGTAAGCGATGCAGGTAAGTTTCTCTCTGAGTAATTCATATCCACTGAGCAGATCTTCAACCCTACTCCTGTAGGGCGAGACTGGTAGAAGTGAGATGTATATATGCTCAGTTTTTGAGCAGTTCTCATATTTGCAATAAAAACCCAGTGTCACGGTGAAGTGACATGACTCCTCTGAGTTGACACTGCTCACTTGATCAAGATGCCAGCTTATCCTTGTGGATGTTGTGAAACCAGCTGCGGCAGAAACGGCATTGTATGCTCTGTGTGCCACAAGTGGATTCATCTTTTACTTTTACTATACTTTTACCAACATAACACATTGCACCTAATTAGTACACATATCTGTCCATTTAATTAAAAAAAAAAAAAAGGTTATTAATAAAAATGGGCATTTTGACCATTGCACAGTTAGGAGAGAGATTTGAATACTGTTTCACTAAAATTATTATCAGAAGTATATTAACAGTTTGAAGCCATAAATAGATGTGGTATTTATTAGAATACTGTATACTATGCACGTGTATGTGGCTAAGGCTATGCTATTAAATGTGTCTTTTTTCATTAACATATGTGATCGACTTTTCAGACGGTGTGTGTCACGTGATGCTGAGCAGCCAAGATCCTGGTCACGTGAGAACCTCCACACTGTGTGTCCCAGGTGTGCTTTCGCCGATCAGAACAACAACTTCACAGCGGCTGTTGCAAGCTTGATATTCATTTTAATATTCATTTAACACACACACACACACACACACACACACACACACACACACACACACACATATATATATATATATATATATATATATATATATATATATATATACACATCCACACTTTCGTTTTGTTCCATTTTACCTCCCTTCGATGGCTGCTTGGGGGTGCTGTTGGATTCTTTTTGAACCCTTGGTGGTGAGAACACCACAGAATTATGGACTGTGGTGTGTCTCTATCTGACACCAAGAGCACAGACACAATCAGCCGTGTCTCCCTGATGAGTCCAATCCAGAGGACGAAAGGCCTAGGAGCAGGCAATACAAATAGATCTGCCTTCGAGAGGGATTACGATGGTTCCCTCAGGCAGGTAGAGAAGGGTTTCTCATATTTATAATATATATTCCCCCCATTTTCTTCAAACCCACCCCCCCCCCCCCCCCCCGCTCCTTTTTTTTTTCTCTAAAAGTTCAAAACATTGCCAAGTCATTACTATAATGACTAAAGAATTGTTAGCCTGCAGGGGATGAGGCAGCAGACACGGAATGAACGATATATATATATATATATTATTATTATTAGTCATAAATAAGTAGGATACATAGACATAATGAATAATGCATATGTCTGGTGTTTTATTTCATTCATTAAAGGATTCATTACTTCATTTCAGAAAAAAAAAAAAATGTGCCTACCCAGGTTCGTTTTTGATTTTTGGATGACAGGTTTTTTGACATGCATAACGGAAAAATCTGAGGATAAAAATGCTCAGATGCAAAAAATTCCCTCCATATCCCAACACTATCTCTCTAATTATATTTTTTCATTGTACATAATATATGTCTCATGTGCTATATTATGTACAGCCTAGTATTTTTTTATACTTAATTTCAGGGTACCAACAACTGCCTCAAGAGGTGAGCTGCTTGATGCTGCCAGAAGGATGCTGCCAGACACCTACAAGATCAGGCTGCCAGCTCCCCAGATGGGCCAAAGGAAATGGAATGCCTGATGATGCTGCAACTGGTGTCCTACACAAGTTCCATCCCGTGGTTCTGCAGTCCTCTATTCCTATTGCTGTGGAAGGTGAGGGCAACTGTCTATCCCAGGCACTGCCAAGGGTATCTATGGAAGTGAAGAACACCACTTTCACATACGTCTACTTACAGCCCTGGAGTTAACCACACACAAGCAGTACTATGACTATTCTGACGAGTCCCACACTGACATGGGTGAAAGACAGTCGTCTGCTGCATGACCCATATGATAAGCTTCTGAAATCTACAGCCACGCCTGGATCATTTTCAGAGATGATCATAGTGATGTTTGCTGCTGGTGCAGCTTCAGCAGTCAGGATCCAGTCGTACTGCCCACCCACTGTTAGATCAGGATTCCTGTCAGACCCTCTCTCACAAGGGTGGTCTATGGGTGAGCTGCCTGGGCTCCAGCAGTCACACTTCTGTGGACACCAATGTACATACCAGGTGACACTGCTGGATTCAGGCCCAAACCACTTCGTGGTTCTTCAACCAACAAGTCAGGCTGAGGTGATTGACCTGACTGAGGATGATGAGTGGTCCACACTACAGCATAGCAGGCAGATGCGAGTTGCCAAGACAGTAAGGCTGCAGAAGATGGCTAGCACTACAGCTGTTCAGGTGCTGAAAAAGATTGCCAAGGAAAATCATTTCACAGACTAAAGAAGCGGCATCTCCCGAGACCCCTGCTGTTAAACTTGCTGCCTGTCCGAAAACCCCTGCTGCTGCTGTATGGTCTCCTGACTGGTCTTCTGCTTCTGCTGCTGCTGCCTCATCTCCTGTCTCTCTGCTGCCTCATCTCCTGTCTCTGCTACCTCATCTCCTGTCTCTGCTGCCTCATCCCCTGTGTCTGCTGCCTCATCTCCTGTCTCTGCTACCTCATCTCCTGTATCTGCTGCCTCATCCCCTGTGTCTGCTGCCTCATCTCCTGACTCTGCTGCCTCATCTCCTGTGTCTGCTGCTGTGTCTGCTGTGTCTGCTGCCTCATCCCCTGTGTCTGCTGCCTCATCCCCTGTGTCTGCTGCTGTGTCTGCTGCCTCATCCCCTGTGTCTGCTGCCTCATCCCCTGTGTCTGCTGCTGTGTCTGCTGCCTCATCCCCTGTGTCTGCTGCCTCATCCCCTGTGTCGGCTGCCTCATCCCCTGTGTCTGGTGCCTCATCTCCTGTCTCTGCTGCTGCTGTGTCTGCTGCCTCATCTCCTGTCTCTGCTGCTGTGTCTGCTGCCTCATCTCTGTCTCTGCTGCTGTGTCTGCTGCCTCATCCCCTGTGTCTGCTGCCTCATCCCCTGAGTCTGCTGCCTCATCCCGTGTCTGCTGCCTCATCTCCTGTCTCTGCTGCTGTGTCTGCTGCCACATCCCCTGTGTCTGCTGCCTCATCCCCTTTGTCTGCTGCCTCATCCCTGTGTCTGCTGCCTCATCCCCTGTGTCTGCTGCCACATCCCCTGTGTCTGCTGCCACATCCCCTGTGTCTGCTGTCTCATCCCCTGTGTCTGCTGCCTCATCCCCTTTGTCTGCTGCCTCATCCCCTTTGTCTGCTGCCACATCCCCTTTGTCTGCTACCTTATCTCCTGTGTCTGCTGCCTCATCCCCTTTGTCTGCTGCCACATCCCCTTTGCTGCCTCATCCCCTGTGTCTGCTGCCACATCCCCTGTGTCTGCTGCCACATCCCCTGTGTCTGCTGCCACATCCCCTGTGTCTGCTGCCACATCCCCTGTGTCTGCTGCCTCATCCCCTGTGTCTGCTGCCTCATCCCCTTTGTCTGCTGCCACATCCCCTTTGCTGCCTCATCCCCTGTGTCTGCTACCTCATCCCCTGTGTCTGCTGCCACATCCCCTGTGTCTGCTGCCACATCCCCTGTGTTGCTGCCACATCCCCTTTGCTGCCTCATCCCCTGTGTCTGCTGCCTCATCCCCTGTGTCTGCTGCCTCATCCCCTGTGTCTGCTGCCTCATCTCCTGTGTCTGCTGCTGCCTCATCTCCTGTGTCTGCTGCCCACACCCCAAGTGTCTGCTGCCCTCTCCTGACATAGCAACGGGTGGTAAAGACTTGCCGTTGGGACCTAAAAGTGTAGCAAATTTTGCTCCCTCTTGAAGAAGTCTTAGAAGCCATTACAACAGCTGACAAGAACAATGTGCCTGAGTATGTGCCCAGAGGAGTGAAACAAAATAAAACTTTTCATTGTCAAAAATGGGGAGAACCTTATGAGAAGAACCGAGGGAAAATCCAGCCAGTTTTGGGATGATTGCGGTGTCTGGGCGTCTGGCGGCCCCACAAATAAGTATTATTACTTATTTCACCCAGGGCAGAGACCAGTGAAAAATTGTGCTAAAAAATGATCAACACTGTTTGGAGCCACAGCGCCAGAAGAAGACGGTCTACATTCCTTTGGAGCCACAGTCATCAGAAGAGAATGTGCTGACTCGTGCACCGAAGACATACAAAGCATACGCTCTCAGCCAGTTATGAGAAAAGGGTCACTTGGATAGAAGTGAGCAGTTTTCGATCAGCAGTTTTCGACTTGTTAGGAAAGTGAATAAGCCGACAATGGCACGTGGTTACTTGCGAAGTGGGCAGTTTCGATCAGCAGTTTTCGACTTGTTAGGAAAGTGAATAAGCCGAGAAGGGCACGTGGTTACTTGCTCGCTTTGTTGAAAAGAGCTGAACTACGCCGACTGCGGTTTTGACAGCGTTCTTTGAACACGTGCACAAGAAGATGATGCTTCAAGAGCACTGGACTGCAATCACAACAGATGAGATTTTCTTGGTCGGAATAATGTTTTACCAACCCCTCCCCCCCCCCTTTTTTTTTTTTTTTAACTGATCATGCATGAATTTTGTCCTACTGGTGTGACGGCCTAGATTAGTGATACGTAATGTCAGGTTGGTCGTAAACTTACAAGAAATGAGATGCACAATAATCATGACCATGATAAAGGATGATGTTTTATTTTCAAGTTATGTGAGACGAACACCGATTTAAAAACACAAAAAACATTATTTAAGTGTGTATGTGTATGCCCTCTGTGTGTGTGTGTGTGTGTGTGTGTGTGTGTGTGTGCACGCGAGCACAAAGGGACCACATATCAAGGGGACACAACTACTAAAAAAAAAAAAAGAAAAGAAAGAAAGAAAGGGGGTTAGTTACCGCCAATGATATTGACAAACAAAGCACAGGACAAGACACAATGCATTTCGACCTCTTGGGTCTTCTTCTTCAGGCTAAAACAGGTAACATTTAGGACAGTGCGAACAAAGAACGAAGAGTCACTTATCTTTCCATGTGTTCGAACAAAATGGCCGCCAAAAACACTACTCTAAAAAGCAAAACTGTTTTGTTAAGCAGCAGTTATGGAACTTGTCTAACAGTCCCTCCCTTACCCCCCCCCCCCCCCCCCGACTCGTCCAAGGCTCTTCCAAACACACAGCGTGACACTGGTGATGTCTGACAATTGAAAAGAGATATCCTTTGGCGTTTTCTCTCTATCCTCATCAGTCATTATCTGGTGAATAGTGCGAGTGATAATGATAATAGCAACAATGATGCTAAAAAGATATGACGATGATAATGATGATGGTAATGATGACGATGATAACGATAATGATGATGATGTTGATGATGATGATAAGCAGGATTTTTAGAGCAAGAAATGTAGCAATCGGGAAAAAAATTGCTTTCTCGCTTTCCAATGGTAATGATGATAATTATGATGGTCATGATGACGATGATAACGATAATGATGATGCTGATGACGATGATAAGAAGATTCTTCGAGCAAGAAATGTAGCAATGGGGGGAAAATGGCTCTCTCGTTTTGCCCGATTTCTCATCCAAGAGCCATACAGCGTCAACTGAAATATACACACGTCTCCCATAATGTCATACAGTCTTTTTGTAATCCCCACTTACCAAGACTACTTCTCCGTCCCGCCCTCTCCCCACCCCTCTCTCTCCCCCACCCCCTACCCGCCCCTTCCCTCTCCAAGCATTCCTCCTCGCCCCCTGCCGACGCTTCCCTCACCTTGACCTTTGCTAGGACACTCCCCATCTCCACGTCATCTGCCATTCCTAGTGATGAACATCTTTCGGATGAGGAAAAAAAAAAACAAACAAACCCCGCGAGGTCCCGCGCGCGGGTCTACCGGCCCATACACCGCAATTAGGATTCGGCACTCAATCACTGTATATTACATGTAAACGTTTCAAGGCCACACACCACATCAGGATTGGGCACTCAATCACTGTATAATATTACATGTAAGCGTTTCAAGGCCACACACCGCAATTAGGGATAGGGCACTAAATCACTGTATATTACAT
>JADBJO010005481.1:147500-150000 GCA_016801955.1 Conus betulinus
TGGTGGTGAGAGGGAGGGTGGGAGTGTGTGCGTGTGCGTGTGTGTGTGTGTATGTGTGTGTGTGTGTGCGTGTGTGTGTGTGTGTGTGTGTGTGTGTGTGTGTGTGAGTCTGAGGGTCAAGGTCATCGTCACCGTTTCTTGGTCGATGTCATAATTATTTCAGTCATCGTTTCATCGTCATTATCATGGTTGTTGTTTGTCGTTCTTTTTCTTGACGATCGACTGTCGATGATGATGATGATGACGATGATGATGATGATGATGATGATGATGATGATAGTGATGGTGACGACAATGATGACAGTGATGGTGACAATGATGATGATGGTATGATGATGATGATGATGATGATGATGATGATGATGATGATGATGATGATGACGACGACGAGGACGACAACGACGACGACGACGATGATGATGATGTTGATGACGACGACGAAGACATGATGATGGTGATGATAATGATGACGGACGATGATGATGATGATGGAGACAACGAAGACGACGACGACGCGACGACGACATAATGATGATGATGATGATGATGATGATGATGATGATGATGATGATGATAACGACGACGACGACATGCTGCTGCTGCTGCTGCTGCTGCTGCTGATGATGATGACGATGATGATGATTAGCCTACCTTTCCCTGTTTGTCGCCAAGCTAGAGAAAAAGAGAGAGCACTGAAAAACTGGTCCTCACTCCACTCGTCGTCGGCCACGTTCTCATCATCACAGTCCTTTGTGTCGCCATCATAACAACAGCCGTCATTGCTACTGTCGCCTTCATCATCATCATTATCATCACCATCATCATCATCGTCATCATCACCATCGTCACCATCATCATCATCACCATCGTCACCTTTGTCGTCTTCTTACCATGATAATCATTGCCACGGTATAGACGTCATCCATGCGACAACCATCGCCACAATTTTGCCAGCACCGCTACCTCGGCCAGTGAGCCGAGTTTGATGAGGTGATTGCACTTTCTTCATTTTCCGTTGTCCTGAGTGTTGTTTATCTCGCCTGATGAAGACCTGAGAGGTCGAAACGCGTCGTGTTCTGTCTTGTGATTTGTTTGTCCATGTGGTTGGCGGAGTTCTTTCAAAGACCTTTTTAAAAATTAAAAAAAAAAAAGTAAAAAAAAAAAAAAAAAAAAAAGATTTGTTTAGATTTTCGCCTGCGGTCGCCTCGCTTTGCGACTAAAAACGAAACAAAACCTGCGGTGAAATGTATATATATATATACCACCAGCAACAACGCCACACCCTCAGCAAAAAGAGAAAGGAAAGGAGCTCACCATCATTGCTGGTGCTGTCTTGCGCGGATGTCGACATGGTCTGGTCAGAACCTGGAACTGTCTCATCAGTCCGTAGCAGAAGATGGTGGTGGTCTATATTGTGACACCACTGTAAAAAATGCACCATACGCAGATGATAACGCTTGTAATCACGCTGTTTGGTTATGTTATTTTTTTCCTTCCAAAGCTGCAAGTTTTCATTAGAATAGAAACTTTAGAATTATAGAATATTGCCACACACACACACACACACACACACACACAACACACAGCAACACACACACAGACAATGAGACATAGACAGAGAGAGAGATGAAGGGAGAGAGAGAGAGACAGAGAGAGATAGGCAAAAGAAAACCAGATGCAAAGCATATAAACGTACTCCCGGTTCATCTTGAATACGTGTGTGTGTGTGTGTGTGTGTGGGGGGGGGGGGGGGGGGGGGGGGGGGAAAACGAAAACGTCACACTCAAAACAGGCGTCATAATGTATTTGGGGGTCACTCAAAACGTAATTTTCTAACGCGTCATAATGTACTGAACGTCATCCCCTCCAAAAGATCAGCTGAGATCGTTACTGAAAGATCCCCCTCCAAAAGATCAGCTGAGATATTCCATAAAGATCCCCTCCAAAAGATCTGATGAAATATTCCATAAAGATCCTCTCCAAAAGATCAGCTGAGATATTCCATAAACAAGAAAAACTGTTTTGGGCCGTTATAGCCATTAGTAACGGCTATTCTGGTAAAATAAAACATCGGGCATCATCCGTGACACATAATGAACATACCTACAAATTTTCAGAAAGATCGGCCCCCGAAGTTTTGTCTGGAGTGAGTGGAACACATTTTGACCACGGACAGACACACACAGACAGCATTTCTTCGTTCTCATTGTAAAGTACTGCCTGTTCTATAAGAACTGGGAGTACAAAAAAGAAAAGTTGTGAATTTGTGAAATAAACATGACTGATTAAACACTATCAGCAAAAAACCAAATTTGTAGTGAAAGGACCCAAGGGGGGGGGGGGGGGGGGGGGGGGGGGGGGGGGAAATAGGGGTGGGGGGGGCGGGGGGGGGGGGAAGGGAATAGCCCAGTGGGGCGCCGGACTCGTATTCTTGGGGTTGCCCGATTCGAATCTCTGCACACACACACACACACACACACACGCACAGGGGGGCAGAAAC
>JADBJO010005481.1:155000-157500 GCA_016801955.1 Conus betulinus
AAAATTACGGGACTGCCTTTCACCATCATGCTTTCTTTATTCGTGATAATATTTTAGTCTTAACCGAGTGTAACATACAGGGATATTGATTTTTTAATGCGCATTATTTTTTTTTCTCGCGCGGCGGGATCTATTTTGTAATGAGACGAAAAGGGAAATTCCCGAAAATTGATCCCGTACTTCCCCAAACCCGGTGTCCGGACCCAAAGTATGCCTTGCTGAGACTGTCCCCCGGACTGCATAGGCCGAGTCGAGTATGTCCGGGGGTAAAATGCAGATTAGCCCTCACTTTATGTAGTGGGACACATTTGTTTCACGTATGTACATGTACATATGCAGGTGAGAGTAAGGGGCAGGCACACCGTGTGCGTGCGTGCGTGCGTGCGCGCGTACGCGTGTGTTTGTGTGTAAATAGTACAAACGTGCATGGGTCAGTGTTTATTGGGTGAAAGAAGACATTCTTTTTTTTTTTTTTTTCCTTGGCTAGAATTCGGAGGACCTCCATTGGCAAGATATTTGGGAGCGGAGAGAGAGAGAGAGAGAGACTCAGAACTCAGAAGCAGTTTAATGTACTTCGGCCTGGGCCACAATACAATGCAATCGGGAGGGAGGGGTAAGGGATAATAAATGGATTAAGTGGAAGGGGAGGGGGGGGGGGGGTCAAAGCAATGGTCATAATATGTTCATCTTGAAGAGTACGAACGCAAAGACACATTTTATAGACTGCACGATTATCACACAGTTTTAACTTGATACACAACCAATGCCGTTAAAATAGTGGCCTCTGAGCAAATTAAACTACTGAATTGGAGCGACTGAAACATACATAAAAAATAAATAAATGTAAATGTTCAACCTTGAGAAGTCATTTTCTTCCTGAAATTATTAGCATGAAACACATACCTGGACAGATTATGCCTGTGGGTGGCATTATTTACTTTAAGCAAATCAGGGAATGGTAAAAATTTACAAATCTCCCAAAAAAACTTTATTCGAAGGTCATCATACATGAAGCACTCGAATAAAAAATGGAATTCATCTTCAATTCTGGTATTACAAAAAGGACATAACCTATCTTGGCTGTTATTACTATATCGATGGACATTGTTGTTAAGTGGCAAAGCATTTAATCTTGCTTGTGAAATAGCAACTCGAAAGCAGTATGTATCCATGCAACTGATATATTTCTCTTTTTCAAAAATGGGTTTAAAGGATCTGTAACTATCATACCTATCTCGATCTCTAATAGATCCAGTCCATTCCTGAATAAAGAAATCCACAAGTCTTTGTTTAAATAGCCATAAAAAAAAGCCTTAACATCTCCAACACCCTGCTGCAGCCACACAATGTTAAATCCAGTTTCACATAGAATTTGCCTTATCTGAGAAGCCCCAACATGTCTTTCCAGATCTATCCACATCAAGCAACATTAAATAAGCATTATATGGTAATCTGTCAGGATTCATTCGTAACAGTTTAAACCAGTATCTAAGGGAATTAGTGAAGGAGTTAATATAAAGTGGGTATCGTCCCAAGTCACATACACCATTTTATTTGGTGTCCTTAGTGGTACTCCCAGAAATCTTTTGCAGGCCATCAAATGTACTTTCTCTATTTCCTCTAATCTTTGTAGACCCCATATTTCAGAAGAATATAACAGAATGGGTTGGATTCTTACGTCAAAAATCTTAAAGAACGTGCTTGCATTCATTTCTTTATATTTCTGGAAAAAAACTCGGTTTTTAATTCCACACACAGCTTTCTTACCCTTGGTCACAAAATGCTCTGTACCTAATTAGCACTGATTTTTGTTGTGAAACAGAAACCCAGATAGCAATAATTATTAACTACTTCTAATCTTAGACCATTGAAATACCATCGCTCGCGTTTTTCCAAGAAAACCACCTTTCCTAAACACCATTACCTTAGTTTTTTTCAGTGTTAACAGTTAACTGCATGTCATCACAACAAGACTTCAACACATTTAATTGGTTTTGCAAGCCCCATGGAGTTGTAGAAATTAGAGCTACATCATCAGCAAAGAGAGCAAAATAAATATTTCCAAAAGGTCTGGCAATAAATGAACGCCATGCCTTCCTCTTTCGCTCATATGATCTGCTAACTGGTTAATAAATATTGAGAACAATGTAGGGCTCAAAAACGCATCCTTGTCTCACACCAATCGGGCATTCAAAGAACTCAGATATATCAGAATTTGCACGGACACATGAAAGTAGGGATTCGTACATTGCTGTTAAAGACGCAAAAAACTTCCCCTCCCCTCTACTCCTTTACTTCTGATGCATTCAATTAACTTATCGTGTCTGTCCGAATCGAAAGCTTTTTTTAAAATCCACAAAAGCAACAACATACTTTTTTTTTTAAACCTTTTTTGCTCAAACACTTCTGAACAATCGCATACAGATTGAAAATCTGATCAACGGTGGAGTAATCTTTTCTGAACCCAGCTTGGCTTTCTGATATTAAATTGATTGTTTTC
>JADBJO010005482.1:7079-12079 GCA_016801955.1 Conus betulinus
CCCCCCGTCAGCTTTCAAATTGGACGGCAGTGTCTCTGCGTCTCCCTCCCAAGTAGACAATGTGAGGCGTGGGCTTCAGAGAGATGAAGACCTTCAGGGTTGTAGTAACTGCGATATTGGTCGTCCTGTCCACCTCTCTCTCATCATCTCTCTCTCTCTCTCTCTCCCCCCCCCATCTCTCTCTCATCCCACTCTCTCTATCTCTCTCTCAAACACACACACACACACACACACACACTCTCTCTCTCTCTCTCTCTCTCTCTCTATCTCTCTCCTTCTCTCTCTCTATCTGAAACAATACTCTACTCTCTCTCTCTCTCTCTCTGTCTCTATCTTCTCTCTCTCTCCCTCCTCCTCCTCCTTCTCGTTGTCTCTGTCTCTTCTTCTGTCTGTCTGTCTCTCTCTCTCTCTCTCTCTCCATCTCTCTCTCTCTCTCTCTTTCACCCTCTCTCTCTCTCTCTCTCGTTGTGTCTCTGTCTCTTTGTCTGTCTGTCAGTCTGTCTCTCTGTCGATCTCTGTCTCTCTGTCGCTCTCTCTCTCTCTCTCTCTCTCTCTCTCTCTCTCTCTCTCTCTCTCCATCTCCCGGCACCTTCCTCACACAGGAGCATCGTCCTATGATCACTAGCAGCAGCATACCAATCATCATGATCACTCACCGTAATGAACGACTTTAATCATCACCATCGCCAACTCCAAATCACCTTTATCCACGCCGCCATCATTGTTACATTGCTCATCGTCATTATTATATCATCATCACCATCACCATCCATCACCATCACCATCATCATCACCATCACCATCATCATCATCACCATCACCATCCACCACCGTCGTCACTCTGCTCATCGACGTACGATAATAACCATCATCAACGCTGTAAGCTTCATCTCTACCATCGTTATCATCATGATCGCTAAATCATCGTCACCATCACCACCACCACCACCCCAACGACTGTCCTCCTCATCATCATCATCGCCATCACCATCATCATCTCAACATCACCACCATCATCATCACCACGGCCATCACCATCATCATCATCATCATCCTCTTGATCATCTCCACCACCGCCACCGTCAGTCACTACCCATCGTCACTCACCTTCCCCGTCGATGCCAGCCAAACAGGAACCCCAGAAGAGCAAGAGCAGAAGCAGAAGACAGGGTGCTGGCTCCATCAGGGGATCTGACGTCATCACACACCCCCCTCCCCACCTCCTACACCTCCTTCCGCAAACCACAGAAACCCCTTCCCCGGCGACAATCGACGTTGTTTTTCTCTCACTCCCTGCCGTTGGTCGTTGTCGTCGTCGTTGCTGTAGCTGGTAACTGAAAGCCACCTTCACTGGTAATTCCCGTCACAGGTGGGGAACATCCGAACAGTGCTGCTGAAACTTGCAGTGCCGGAGTGCTGGTGACTTCCCCAGAGAGGTCTGTGGACCCGAAACTGACGCTCATGAATCCTAGATTCAGTTCTGGTGAATCCTATCATGCAGGCTCGGGCATCCTAGCCATGTATAGTTCTGGTGAATAGTGATCTGAGACTTGGGGGGAATTTAACAGTACTGAATCCATTCATGTTGAAAACAAGAACCGAACGTCAATCCACGTTTTCATATAGCAAAATTTAAAACTTTGCCCACATTAAAGTAACAGATAGGAAAAGTCCATGCTGATTTTGTCCATTTGCAAGGCGTTCTCATGAGAATTCAAGTCCTTGGGGGGGTAAACACAGCAGGTTGGATGGATATAAAACATAAAGCCGATGTAGCCTCTGGATCTGCCTAGTTGGCAAAACAGTCAAAAAAAACACTGACATGGCAGCCAGCAACATCCAGACCAGGTTGGTCAGTCCCTTGGTCAGCTGAATCCACAGATCTGTATGTAATCGTCTCCACTGGAAAACTCAACTGCGTTGTGGGCCCGGTAGAAGACCACACAGGTTTCAACAAAAAAAAAAAAAAAAAAAAAAAAAAAAAAGCGTCAGCTACGTTCACAACGCCGGTGGCAAACCGCTAAATCATCGTCAATCCCCACCTTGCCAAGTCGCTTTGCCAGGCGCCATAATGACACGCCATCCCAGCCAGCAGCGCCCTCTATGGTTCCAACGGCTAAAACAGGGACGCCTCCTCGCCCGGTGACACCGCCGGCTACTATAGCATCAGGACGACACCGATCTCTCCCTGGCGCTGTCGCTCTGCCATGCTGGTGGCTGATCTTGTCCCCTGGCTGTCAATCACTGGGATTCGTTAAACACAAGGTACGGCTGTTCCTCCATGATGGCGAAATCTTCCTTGGACAGCCGGGTGCTCAATCAACTGTTACATGATCGCGACGATCGAGAAAAAAAAAGAAAGAAAAAAAAAGAAAGGTCACACACACACACATACACAAAATGACAACTAACTCGATTTACTATTTCCATTATCTGTTGGACTGCGAGTCTTGTCAATGGATTATGAAGTGCTGTTACCACTAACAACACTGTTCTAAATAATTAGAGTCACTGGAAGGAAATTAGCAGCAATAATCTTTGAGGTGTTGTTTTTCGTTGTTTCTGTTTTTTGTTTGTTTTGTTTTGTTTTGTTTTGTTTTGTATTGCGTTCATAACCGTCATCTCCATCAGTCTGTCTGTTGAATCATGGAAACCCTAAAGAATCCGTTCGTATTATCACGCTGGTTTACATGATGACTGACGAATGCACATGCATACACACACACACACCACATACACTGCAGAGAAATCTGTCTGGTTATTCCGTCGCAGCACCGTTCACGACTCACCAAGCTCCGGATCGTGTTTCTTGCACCACCATCACCACCACCACCACCACCACCACCACCACCCACCACCACCAACGACGACGACCGCCCCCTTCCCTGGCAGTGATAAAGTGACGTCAGTGGCGCGTCGGTGACGTCGGGCGTAAGCGGCTGAAACAAGCAGACAGGGACAGAGCGAGTGTAATGAGCGGCGGGCGACATTGGGGACAGGGCTCATGTGTTAGGGGCTACACCAGTGTGGAGTCCTGGGGGAGCCAAGTCAGCGCTCGGCGTGACAGTGGGTGAGAAAGTGCAGTGATGATGATGATGATGATGTTGTGTTGTTCTTGTTGTGTTGTTGTTGTTGTTGTTGCACGACGCACGCGCGCGCGCGCGCACACACACACACACACACACACACACACACACACACACACACATCCACCCCCCACCCCCCCCCCCCCCTCCCCTCACGCACACAGGCGCGCGCACGCACACACACACACACACACACACACACACACACACACACACACACAGGCACGCACGCACTCACGCGCGCGCGCGCACACACACACACACACACACACACACACACACACACACACACACACACACAGGACTCTGGAGGTCTGCCTGTGGACTATCTCTCTGTGTGCATGCATGCATACATGTTCGCGTGCGCGCGAGCGAGAAGTACAGCAATCAAGTAAATATACTGGAATCAGCGCACACACAGGGGAAAATTAACAACATGTAAAGAAGCAATTAAAGAAACCACTTTATAAATAAGCAAATAAATAAATATGTAAACAAACAAACAAATAAATAAACGAATAGCCCATAACAATACGAAGCTGAAAAGAGTCAGAATTCAAATCAATACATCCCACCTAAAATGAAACCAAATGAAATCAAGTAACACAAAACCTACTTAAAGCGAAACACGCACGCAACGGCAATAAAAGCACATCCAAATTACAATGGCCATCCCAGCTGCCAAAACAAACAAAGGAACAAAAGAAAACATACAGGCCCTTGTGTTGCTGCTTCGCCGACTAGACGGCCTACGTGTGTGCGGAGGGGGAGGGGAGGTGGGGGGGGGTGATGGGAGAGGAGGGGCAGACGAGAAGCGGGAGGGAGGAGGGTAGGGCATGATGAATTATACTTGTGACGGATGCGGACTCCCAGCAGACTCCCGTCTGTGATTGCGAACGAAACTGCGCGAGAAACATGAATATGAAGAATTAGTTCAACACAACATAGGAACCCATACAACTCGAACACATGGAGAGGAAAGCTCAACAAGATAAGAAGAAAAATAAACAAATAAATAAATACAAAAAAAAAGAAGAACAAAAAGAAAGTCAGGAAGAAAGAAAGAAAGAATGAATGAATGAATTCAGAATGGAAAGAAGAAGGAATGGAAAGAAAGAAAGAAAAAAAAAGAAGAAGAAGAAGAAGAAGAAGAAAGCGACGTGGCGTTAAGAGCGGGCGTTGACAACAGACCAGTTGCTACAAATGAACGAGTTGACCACAACAGACCAGTTGCTACAAATGAACGACTTGACAAGAGACCGCTTGCTACAAATGAACGACTTGACGACAAGAGACCCGAAGAGGACTCTTAAATGAGGCAAAGAACAGTAATCAGTCAATAACGATCAAGTCGGGTAACTCTTGCTCCCCCCACGTTGAAATAAATACACGCCCTTAACCACCAAACGACTGCTGCTTACGACACCGAATCACCTAGCAGAAACGACAGCACAAGAGCACACAGAACAAAACCAGGAGAGAAGAGAGGCTTTTGGCTACAAACGAAAGAGTTGGCGGACAAGAAATCTGTTGCTTGCTGCAAGTGAACGAGCTGACGACGACGACGACGACGACGAAAGCCAGGATGGAGTTGGTGACAGGAACCAGACGAGTGGGGGAGATCTACAAAGGAAAAGACTAAGCGATACGGGCTTCTAGACAAACAGGCCTGTCACCAGACTCGATCAGAGCGACTGGAACGAGAGTTCACTACTTCAGCTACCAGAGGAAAAGTTTCACCACAGAAAGCCACAAGTGACAGACAGACTCGGCAACGAGGAAACCCCAAGTTCCAAGAAAGAGCTGGTGAACAGAGACTTGCGAATTAAATATTCAGTGAAGGGATGAACGAACATTCGAAGGGGTTTAACGATATGATTCAAAGGTGGAAGAATCAGCGACATAATCTACAAG
>JADBJO010005482.1:19579-34579 GCA_016801955.1 Conus betulinus
GCCTATTATCGCTTGAATTATCTTGTCTCAGACCGTTAACGAGAAAGATTACGTAGTGGCGTATCAAAAAGACGCGCCGGCTCTCAAAGCCTACTGAAGTCCCAATTAACTTGGATGGGATGCGAGACAACACAGACCTTTTATTGCTCCTCCTCGCTTGGGAGGGGAGGGGGGAGGGAGGGAGGGAGGAGAGGGGGGGGGGGGGGGAATGAAAGCTAAAAGGGTGGGATAAACGTATGAGAAAAAAAATCAGATCAATTTGTTCAGAAACGAAAATTTGAGACTGGATTCGTTTCCCCTGTAGACCTGTGTGTGTGTGTGTGTGTGTGTGTGTGTGTGTGTGTGTGTGTGTGTGTGTGTGTGTGTGCGTGCGTACATGTGTGTGTGTGTGTGTGCGTACATGTGTGTGTGTGCGTGTGTGTGTGTGTGTGTGTGTGTGTGTGTGTGTGTGTTGGTGTGGGAGGGAGCAAGAGGGGTTACCAATAAACTGTTTGATTTAGACTAGCCAAGGATATATCTGCATAACTTACTTAAGAACAATAAAGGATCACGAAGCTACATGCATGTTCTCCCAACCATTGATAGTCATAATAAGAATGATCATAAAAAGACTCAGCAAAAAGAACGTTCTGTCTCAAAGGAAGCTTTCAAGCACTTTCAGACAAAGGTCAGAGTACTACTACCACTACTTTCCCAAGTTGAAATGCAGCCGCTAACGAGAAGTCCTCGTCTTCGAAAATTGTTTTCAAACTTTCATCAAAAAAAAAAAAAAAAAAAAATTAAAAATAAAAAAAAAAAAGAGGCGGAGCCAGATATGCTAAACAGGAAGGAGGGGGTAGAGGGCTCGCTTGGGGGCGGAGCCTGTTATGTTAATTCGCTGGCCGGGGTGAAGGGGTTGAGGGGGGGGGGAGTTCGGCGCCGGCGCGGCGAGGCGGCGGGCGATTGTGGGAGCGTCGTGTCATGGTAGTGAGGGCCGTGTTGGTTTTGCTCCCCTTGTTGATATACTGATCACCCTTTTCCAGTGGCGCTGCCCCCTCTTCCCCCCCCCCCCCCCCCACCCCACCACCACCCCTAGCCCCCACCCCCATTTCCTCTCCGCCTCTACGCCCTCCCCTCAACAACGTTCCCCCTTACCGCCGCCACACACACCAGCTCACTCTCTCTCTCTCTCTCTCTCTCTCTCTCTCTCTCTCTCTCTCTCTCTCTCTCTCTCTTAATTTTGGCTCAAAATGAAGCGGCCTATGATTTTCATCTGTCTGTCTGTCTGTCTGTCTCTCTCTCTCTCTCTCTCTCTCTCTCTCTCTCTCTCTCTCAATTTTGGCTCAGATATGAAACGGCCTGTGGCTCCCCCAACCTCCTTCTCCTCCCGCCCCCCCCCTCTCTCTCTCTCTCTCTCTCTCTCTCTCTTACTTTTGGCTCAAAAGTGAAAGGGCGTGTGATTTTCTGACTGATAGTGTCAATTTAAAAAAAAAACCTGGCGCTGTTCAAACCAAACAAAAACAGTCAAACAGCACCAACAGATACGGTTCAACTAACTTTCTTTTTTGTTTATTTTATCTTCGTGAGACGCTGATAACCTTCGATGTCTGCGGCATTCATAGAATTACTGCGTTGCCAAACGAAAGAACAACTGACAAAACAAACGCAACGCGTTTCGTTCTATTCGGTCTTCTTCAGGCAAGACAAATAACATTCACGACGAAGAAAGACTGGTCTGAGACTTCGATACAGGGCTGAACTCAACACTTCCTTCCATGATTTATCTCAGTGTGTGTGTGTGTGTGTGTGTGTGTGTAGGGAGGCATAATTCTTATATTTGGGTCTGTTAGGCCCCTTGTTCTTCTTTTGTACTGGCACAATATTTTCCTCGTTTCGATAAGTTAGTTATGTTGACTTCTTCATCTACTACTTTCTACATATTTGTGACACGCAAATGGGTCTATGGAATCACCCCGTTTCGCTTGTCTGTGAGATTGTGTACGGGTGCATGCAAACGCGCGCATTCGTACGCTTGTGAGTGTGCGCGGGTTGTGGGTGTGTGTGTGCGCGCGCGCGTGTGTGCGCGTGTGTGTGTGTGTGTGTGTGTGTGTGTGTGTGTGTGTCTGTCTGTCTGTGTGTGTCTATGTGTCTATGTGTGTGCGTGTGTGTTGGCACACGTTTTTGATATTTTCCAAAGAATTGCAAGCGCTAACAGGACCAGACTGAACAATACGATAAACAGTAAAAAGGTTTTTCCGGCCATCCCGTGCAGGAAGGTATCACTGACTGGCGATGGAAATAAATCTACGGTCAACATTTCCAGCAATATTCTCAGTATCAACAAACTGGCATTTTCGTTCAAATCGTGATCATTTATAATTGCTGCCTTATGCACGGATAAAAGACATTTGATATTACATGCAAATATTGTACTAAATATCAAATCAAATTTGATCTGGATCAGATCATTTAATGTGTATGAAGCAGAGATGCAGGTATAAATATGTTTTGAAATACACAGATTCAGATAGACAACCTGTAGATATGTTTTCCCAAATACAGGTCAGTAAATCTATACGAGCTTATCATTTATGGCGAATCAGTGCAAGATATTTAGTAAGGTAACGTTGCTTATAGCCCAGCCGACCACAAAGGGCCATATCAGGGCTGTCACCACGTTAAAATCAACTCACAAATCATTCTTTCACACAACTCTTTAAAATACATCTTCTAAAAACCCACCCCAAATTTTGTTAAAAAAAAAAACTTTCTACTGTAAAATCTCAGATCCGATGAAAAAATGTTCATCTCTTTCAAGAATTCAATGATCGCATCAGGCGGAACATCTCTGAACGAGATTTTCATGGAGTGGCGCATGACATGAGAAGCAGTGATAAAGTAGTAACTAAAACTCTTTGCCTTGTTTTCGCAACACCAGGTCTTTATAAAAGTCACAGGAATCCATAGTACACGTTCCATTGTTGCCCAAATGATAGAACGTAGTATCTGTGGAGAAGAATCCGAAATGCATCCTCAACACCCTTACGTTTGACAAACTAGCACTGATAAAATATCGTAGAAGTTGTTAATGATGCACAGTTGAAATCCGTTAATGATCTATCTGACAAGGAAAGGTGAACCAGTGTTACCAGCCGCTGTGGCGAAGTGGTTAGCGTCGCGGACTCCTGGTGATGGGTTCGACTCCCATCAGATTCATGTGGCTTTTTTCTCCCCTGACCAGCTTTTCCCCAGAGTTGAGTTTGCTGCAGGTTCGGTTGGGAAGACTGGGACCACACAGTCGAGTTCCATCCATTTCATGGATGCGTCTCTTAGAATGTCGCTCAAATTTCCTTGACCAACACTGCAGATGTTCGTATCTCTCGGGCCTGGTTGATGTCAGGATGTATTATGAAAGTTAGCGAAGAGTACAACCCTGTCATGCAGACTCGGAGGGAAATGCAAATCCGTAGCATCATCTTCGTCATTCTCATGTTCATCGTTCGGCATTTAAAAAAAAAAAAAGGTGTGAACCAGTATCAACGTATCCACTGAGCAAGATGCCGGCTTGAACTTTTGACACTGGATAAGGGGAGTGCAAAAACGATGCATCGGCAGATGTCTGTCGCGTAATAGCAGGAAAAAAGAAAAAGGAGAGATTAAACATTCTCTCACTGGCTGCTGCACCTCATCATTATTCAGGGCAGCTTCCGTGCCACGCACCAGGAAGGCAGTAAGGACGTGAGGAATGGGGGTGGTGGGCGGAGGATTTAAACCTTCCCGGCTGGCTATATCGGAGAGTGGCTCAGCAGAAAGATGGGTGTGTGCAGTTTTGTTTTGAATCCCCCCCCCCCCCCTCCCCCTCTCTCTCTCTGTGTGTGTGTGTGTGTGTGTGTGTGTGTGTGTGTGTGTGTGTGTGTGTGTGTGTGTGTGTGTGAGCGCGCGCGCGGTGTATGTGCGTGTGTGGGGGGGGGGGGGGGGGGAGGTGGATTGCATTTTGATATGTGAGTGTGCGGGCTGGGGTGTATAATTATGTTGTATGTGTATAATATATATTGGTGTTTTGTATGCATATGATGTGTGTGTGTGCGCGCGCGCGCGCGCATGTGTGTGTGTGTATGTGTGCGTGTGTGTGTGTGTGTGTGTGTGTGTGTGTGTGTGTGTGTGTGTGTGTGTGTGTGTGTGTGTGTGTGTGTGTGGAGTGCATTTTGATATGCGAGTGTGCGGGTTGGGGTGCGTAATTATGCTGTATGTGTACAATATATATTTGATATGTTTTTTGTATGCATATGTGTGTGTGTGTGTGTGTGTGTGTGTGTGTGTGTGTGTGTGTGTGTGTGTGTGTGTGTGTGTGTGTGTGTGTGTGTGAGCGCGTTCGTGAGTGCGTTTGTGAATGTGCGTGCGAGTGCACCCGTATGTGTGGGTGTAGAAGATGCCTCTCTCCTTCCCCATTTGTCCACACACGTTTTGTCCTGCATCCGCTCATGCAAGTATTTAAACATTAGAATTAAACGGGTATTGCCTCTCTTTTTTTTTTATGTCTTTCTTTCTTACTAACTGACATAATTTTCTAAAAAAAAAAACTTTGATTTTTTTTTTTTCTCCCTTCTTTTGATTCGAAATGAATTGGTCACAGTCGCTTATTGTACTCTACTTCGATTTCTTCCCCTTTCTTTGATTAGTTTTTGAACTGATTATAGTCGTTTATTAACCTACATACTTACTTTCTCACTTGGTTGATTGGGGGTTGTCTGATTTCAGAGTTATTGCTTGGTCACGTGGTACTGGCTGCAAAGGTTGTCTGATTGGTTGGCAGATTCGTCAGTTTTTGTTTTGTTTTGTTTTTCCTGTCTTTGGTTTTCTTTGTATTTTTCCTCCTCTCTCCTGCTCTCCCTTCCCTTTCCTCTCTTCCCTGCTTCTCTCTCTCTCTCTGCTCTCTCTCTCTCTCTCTCTCTCTCTCTCTCTCTCTCTCTCTCTCTCTCTCTCTCTCTCTCTCTCTGCGTTCTTTTGAGGCCGGTGATATGCCATACAATCTAAACACGTCCGACCTGTCCATACTGTCTATAGCTAAACGTTATCTGTCGTCCATCCTCGGGTTTCGCTTGCGAAAGGGTCAAGAGAGTTTTTCCCCTGCTATTTATGTTCAGTCAGTCGATCTGTTCCCCTTCTGCTTGATGCTACATCTCTACCTCATCCCCTTCCACTTCTTTTCTGTTCCTCTTTTCATCATTATCATCTTCATCTTCGTCAACATCATCATCATCATATTCATCATCATCATCATCATCATCTCTTCTTCTTCTTCTTAACTATCGTAGTTTTGTTTTCTTTGTCTTCTTCTTCTTTTTTGTTCCCTTTTACCATCACACCATCACCATCACCACCTCCTTCTTCTACTTCTTTCTTTTTTTTTCTTCTTCTTCTTCTTCTTCTTCTTCGTCGTCGTCGTCGTCGTCGTCGTCGTCGTCGTCCTCCTCCTCCTTCTCCTCTTTCTCCTCCCCGCCCTCATTCTTCTTCTTCTTCTTTATTTTTTTTTCTTCCTCTTTCTCTTCCATCCACTGTATTCTTTCTTACTCTTCTTTAGTTAGCCCTTCTTCTTCCCCGAAGTTGGAGTATGGCTGCCTGAATGGCGGGACATAAAACGGTCATACACACAAAACTCCACTCCCTTTGTTGGAGATGGGATTAACCCTTGCCTGTCTATACAGGGAGTGTCTGCAGGAGCATCAACCTGAGTACGCAGAAAGAAAAAAAAAAAGAAAACCTTCTTCTTCTTCTTCTTCTTCTTCTTCTTTGCCTTCTCTTCATTTAAATTTGTCCATCCTCTCCCTCCTTCCCTCTCTCTTTCTTCTGTTTCTACTTCTTCTCTTCCTTTTTCTTCACCCCCTCATCGTTCTCCTTTTGTCCTCCTCTTCTTCCTCCTTTTTCTAAACTGTGAACCGGTTTGATCTTTCTTTTCGTTTTCTTCCTAAAGATTTTTTTTCTCTACTTTTTCTTTTCTTTCATCATCATCATCATCATCATCATCATCATCATCATCATCATCATCAACTCCTTTCTTCTTCTTCTTCTTCTTCTTCTTCTTCTTCTTCCTCTTCTTCTTGCTCCTCCTCCTCCTTCTTTTGTCTCTCCTCTTTTCTTCTTCTTCTTCTTCTCTTCTTCTGCTTCCTCCTCCTCCTCCTCCTTCTTCTGTCTCTCCTTCTTCTTTCTTCTTCTTCTTCTTCTTCTTCTTCTAAGTTCTTCATTTTTTTTTCTTTCTTTCTTTCTTTCTTTCTTTTTTCCTGTTCTTCCCCCCTCCCCCCTTTTTTTTTTGTTCCTTCCTCTCAGTTCCTTCTTCTTCACTATGTTCTTTTCCTTCAGAGTCCTTCACCTTGAGATTCGTCATCTTGTACACCTCCTTTCACATCTCCTCTTCCTCCCCGTCCTCCTTCTCTTCGCAGAAATATGGGGAAGGGGATACGAGTGAGTCTTCCCCCCCACCCCCCCCCCCACCCCCACCTCTTCTGCACCGTTTCTTCGTTCCCTTCCCTTTTAAATCAGCCTATGTTTGAGTCCTGCGGAACGCCATATCCTCCCAGTCTATTACTTCTCTTATCCTTACCTCCCCCTCCTTTCCACTCTCACGTCATCACCTCTCCCTACCCTCTTCTTCTCCTCTCCATCACACCCATCTCAATACCCCTAACCCCCAATACCAACCTTCATGTTCCTTTCTTCAGACAGCCAGTCGTTATCAATTGTCAAATCCTCGATTCTCGATGAGGTCTTAAAGAATCCTTCTGTATAGATCTATTATTTTTTGTTTGTTTGTTTGTTTGTTTCCACTGTCTGTTGATGTTTCCTCTCTTCATCCTCATCCTCAGCATCCTCAGCCTCATTTTCCCTATCTTGTTTACCTCTTCCTCTTTCACCCCTGTTCTGTCATCCCTGCCGGCTTTTGAGCCTGGTTGCAGGTCCTGCTGCTCACCTTTCTCCCCATTTGGTTATGTACACTACGTCTCCTTTTGTCTTTTGCCTCTTCTGTTTCCCTCTCTTCTCATTAGCGTGTTCCCTCCTCAGTCTGCTTTCTTTTCACTCTGAAGGCAGGCCATACCAGTTATCCAACCTGTCAGTCTGTCCTTTCTACACCTTCTGCTTCTTCTATCTTCTTCTTCTTTATTATTCTTCTTCTTCTTTCCTCCTCCTCTTCCCTCCTCCCCGCCTCCTCCTCCTTCTCCTCCTTCTCCTCCTCCTTTCCTCTTCTCTTCTTCTTCTCTTCTTCTTCTCCTTCCTCTTTTTCTCTTCTCGCTTCTTCTTTTGCTTCTTCTTCTTCTTCTTCTTCTCCTCTTCTCCTCCTCCTCCTCCTCCTCCTTCTTCTTCTTCTTCTTCTTCTTCTTCTTCTTCTTCTTCTCCTCTTCCTCCTCCTCCTCCTCCTCCTCCTCCTCTTCTTCTTCTTCTTCTTCTTCTTCTTCTTCTTCTTCTCCTTCTCCTTCTTCTCCTTCTTCTCCTCCTCCTCTCGTCCTCCTCCTCCTCCTCCTCTCCTCCTACTCCTCTTCTTCTTCTTTCTTCTTCTTTTTTTCTTCTTCTTCTTCTTCTTCTTCTTCTTCTCTTCCCTTTTAACGCCATGTGGAGTCGTTGGGGCACCACACCGGAGAACAGTTCACCTGGTTCCGCCAGTTCTGTCGGCTGTGTGCCAAGGCCTGGGTCTCTGCAATGTTTTCGCTGTCCGTTCGGCAATGTTTGTGGGTCCATTGTTTCTTTAGTCTGCACCCCCCCCCCCCACCCACCCTTCCCCAAACCCCGCCCCCTTCCCCATCCCCATCCTTTTCCACTGTTCCCGCTTCTGTCTCCTTTAACAGTCTCCTGGATGACTGTTTTAGCAAGGCCATCAGATCTGGTTACATGGCCATACCAGGTAGTTTTTTTTTTTTCTGACTGATATCGATAGCAGATCTTATGTTAGTCCACAGTCCTGCTTGATGATTTGACGCACTTGTTCATCGGTGATATCATCAGCGTGTTTGATATCTAGTACCATGCGGTAATGTCTCACTTCCACTGCTGAGATTCTGCCAAGATCCGCTGTGAGGGTTCTTGTATCGCATGCATCAGGAAGATGGGACTATGCCAATGTCTGCTGGAGCCTGATCTTGTGTGTCATGGAGATGTTCTTGTTCTTCCATACAGGTTCCTAAGCCGCCTTTGAGAAGATTTCTTGTTTGAATTCCTAAACGCTAATGATAGATTCTAGGTAAGTGAAATGTTGAACAGTTTCTAGCCTCTGCCCAGTTACATTTAATATTGATGTGATGCTGCTTTTAGTCATCAACGTGGTCTTCATGGGACTGAGTAATGTCTCATATCCTGATGATATTGATTTTTTTCCCCAGTTTTTGTTAACTGCGTACCGGGCTATTGATGTCATCTGCAAATTGAAGGCTCGTGATGATTCGTCCTCCGATATTGACTGTGCTGGCATGGTCTTCAAATTCACAGTCATAATGCGTTTCTAGGAATATTAAAAGTAGAATAGATAGAAGGCAGCCCTGACGAACTCCAACCGAAGTAATGAAACACTTTATAGTAGCACCCTGTGTGAACAATGCACCGGTTGCTTTTAAGTACAGTTGCTGGATATAGAATTGATCAGCTTCTTCTTGATGCTAACCTTCTTTATTGTGGCCTATAGTGCCTCCTGCCAGGCTGTGTCAAATGCTTTCTTGAAGTCTATGAAGACATAGTGGAAACTCCATATGCTATCAGAGACGCTTTTTTTTTTTGCAAAGAGCACATAAATCAAAGACCTGTTAGATAACACTTTGCCTTAGTGGAATCCAGCCTGTTCTTCAGCAACAATGGTATCAGCTTGAGGCTACAATATGTACAGACAGTATGTACAGAGTAATTTGAGAGATGATTTTTGCTGGCATCGCCGATCAAAGTCATATTGCTGTCATTTTGGCCATGTATATCCATTTGTAAGGAAGAATGGTGATTAGTGATTGAACTTGTGGCATTGGCCACCCAGTGTGCCACATCTTGTTGCAGATATATTATAATGAGTTGACAGCCATCCCCTTACGACTCTACCCACCTCTCTCCTTCTCTGTCTCTGTCTCTGTCTCTGTCTCTGTCTCTCTCTCTCTCTCTCTCTCTCTCTCTCTCTCTCTCTCTCTCTCTCTCTCTCTCAAGGGGCAGCGGAAATGACTTCACACTTCCGCGCTCAATCTAATTGGTTTTCACGTTCGTTTGGTAGTCTTTGATAAACCATCCACCAGAAACATGCATTGTGTGTGTGTATGTAAACATGACAGTGACCGCCACCACCATCCACCCTTTCCTCTCCTCTCTCCTCTCTCTCTCTCTCTCTCTCTCTCTCTCTCTCTCTCTCTCTCTCATCCCTTAGCTTTATCAGTTTTACATTATTTTACAAAGGCCACATTAACCCCCCCCCCCCCCCCTCAACCCTTCTCCTCTCACTGCCTTCCCACTGCCTATCTGTGTGTCTTTAGTTGTAAGCTGACAGGGCAATATGGCTCGATGCTGATGCTGTGTTGTTGAGAAATTTTGACCTAACTATAACGTGGGTTGTCGTCACCCTCCTCTTCTTCCCCCTTCTATCAGCTAGTTCAGTAATAACTTGTGGAACAGCCCTGAGAATTTCTTGAGCAATGCACATCTCTACAAAGGAAGCCATCACCATGCAGTTCTCCTTCCCCATCCAGTCTTGCTTCATGGGTCAGATTTCCACGAAACTGTCACCTCTATCTTATCAGTTTTGTTATGAGAATTCTGTGAACTGGTGGCTGTTTTTGTGCGTGCGTTGTGTGTGTGTGTGTGTGTGTGTTGTGTGTGTGTGTGGTGTGTGTGTGTGTGTGTGTGTGTGTGTGTGTGTGTGTGTGTGTGTGTGTGTGTGTGTGTGCCTCTTGCAGGTGGTTGACACCATAGCTTTGTTCCTCAACATACAGGCAAAAAACCACCGACATCTTAGAGATTGTCATCTCTGATCCCAGCTGCATTATGTCATACGTCACGTTTTGGGAAATGATTGTCTCCTATTTCCCCATGATTTTTAACTGGCTGTCATGTTCCTTTGACAGCCTGTCAATCAGTCAGGCATCAGAGATAAGATGGTTAGCTTAAACTTCCTAAAGGGGAGAGTAAGTCTCCCAGCTTCACTGATCCAGCATAGGCCATAAAGACTGAACGCAGTCAATTTTCAGTGTATAATCGCATCAGTTCATCACCCACACTGTTACAACCCCACATTGTTTGTATTTTTGCCTTATGGTTTTAACAGTACATAGTTATGCCAGTACTTGGTAAAAAATCTGTTTATGATGATTGATGAATACTTTATTTTGAAGAAAATAACTGTATGACAATACTTTGTCAAATCTGTTCAGATGATTTTTTGATATTGTTGATCGTTTTCATGCTCTGTAGTAGGTGACTAATCATAGTAAGTGACTAATCAATACTCCTGCTTGCGTTAACTGTATGCAATCAGGTAATCACACCACCTGAGTATTTGACTGCTTTGAAGAATTGTTTCCTTTCTGTTGTTTAGCAGTTTCTTGCTGTCTCAAACCACTTAAACTCCACTCAAGACCTTTTGCGAAGAACTGATATGGAGACTTAAAACTAAGGCTGACATAATCTCACTTTTTTTGCCAGCTGAGACTTCTCTCTCTTTTCCTGAAAGTGAGAGGGCAAAGTGGGAAGACTCGTCGAGCCAGAACCATAGCCAGGCATCTACAACGCAGGTTATGTCAGTCCATAGATCCTTGGGACCCAGGTTAGTCTACAAAACTTGGCCCCAGTGCAGGACCACGGCCACGTGAACAACTCACTGACCAGCCTTCCTTCAAACTGGGGGACCAGTCACCAGAAACTGGAATGAGTTCTGTACACGTCTCCCAGGGACATCCCAGTAGACGCTGAGTTCTCATGGTCCCACTAGACAGCAGCTCAAATGATCAAGAGTTTGCCTCCCTTTATGAGGAGGTAAAGTGGGCAAAAGCCAGCCCGAGCAAAGACAGACTGATGCTCTCGAAGTTATGTTATGTATTCATCTTAATCTTGTATACACAAGTGAAGTTTTTAGTAGGCAGCTCCTCGGTCAGCTCTACCCAGATTGGCAGCCCGTTGTGTAATAAACAAAAGCAGGGATTGTAACGCGCTTTGAGCCCCGGTCTCTAACTGAGGATAGGCAATATGACTACTCATCATCATCATCATCATCATCATCATCATCATCATCATCATTATCATCATCATATCGTAAGAACGGGGGAAAACAGCTGTGATCCCAAGGAAAATAGATGATAACTGTTTTCCCCCTGTTTTTTCTGTTTTCCTCAGCAAGCCGTTTTCACGGGGAAAAATGTGATATTATCACCTTAAGACGTCAACATACTCACATACCCTCTCCTTCCCCTCTTCCTGTCCCCTCGTCCGATTTGCTCCTGTTTCCCGTCATTTCGTCCCTGCTCTCCCCAAGTTTGTTTTTTTTTTTAAATTTCTTTAGAGTCTGATGGAAGGCCATACTTTATCAGTATTTTAGTTTCTTCTTTTGAGTCTGATGGAAGGCCATTCCATATCAGTCTTTTATTTTCTTTTGAGCCTGTTGGCAGGCCATACTTTATCAGTCTTTTATTTTCTTTTGACTCTGTTGGCAGGCCATACCATATCATCTCTTCCTCTGTCCAGCCCTCCCAGGTCCCAGACACTATCTGTCGCCCGCACTGCTCGGGTCTTACTCCCCGTGGAGCCGTCAAGAGTGTTGCTCTTTTGGCTCCTCTGTCAGCGAGCTTGTCGAGGGAGCACGGTTCGTTTCACCCCAATAGCCCCGCTAGAGGAGAAGGCGGCATCAGGGACAAGAGAGAGAGAGAGAGAGAGAGAGAGAGAGAGAGAGAGAGAGAGAGAGAGAGAGAGATGTGTGTATGAGGGGTACGGGGGCACAGGGGTGGGTTGGGATAGATGGGGGGAACCTAGGGGTGGATGGGGGAACCCAGGGGGTGGGTGAGCGACAGAGCGACACAGACAGACAGATGGGAAGAGCTGGGCAAGGGAAAAAGAGAGGAAGGGGAGGGGGGAGGAAGGGGTGGGGGGGAAGAGTGACGGGCGTATAATTATTATTGAAGGCCATTCCAAGGGATCTGATTGTCCGCGGTTCCACCCCGCCCCGGCATCGCCCCCTCCCCCACCTCCGCCGCGTTAACCACCCCTCTCTCTCTCCTCTCTCTCTCTCTCTCTCTCTCTCTCTCTCTCTGTCTCTGTCTCTGTCTGTCTGTCTGTCTGTCCGTCTGTCTCTCTCTCTCTCTCTCTCTCTCATTCTCTCTCTCTCTCTCTCTCTCTCTCTCTCTCTCTCGTCTCTCTCTCTCTCTCTCTCTCTCCAAGTATTTACCACTAACAACTCATTGAAAGCTACCTCTATTGACATCATGTTCAAAGGAACAGGACAGGGAACTGGGTTCATTTCGACCCCCCCCCCCCCCTCCCCCTCCTCTCTCTCCCTCCCCTTGCTATCCTCCACCCCTCTCGTCCTCTTCTCAATTCTTCCGTATGTTGCAGGTGAGTGAAAATGGCGCACAGCATGAAGACCAAGAGAGAGGGTTCCATTTTAGCATGGGAACAGAAATGAATTAAGGCGGTACATAATTACTAACGGTGTCCTTTTAACATCTGGTCTTTAAAGGACATTTACGTTTATTTCAGTCGAGACGAGAGAGAGAGAGAGAGAGAGAGAGAGAGAGAGAGAGAGAGAGAGAGAGAGAGAGAGAGAGAATGTTTACTTTTGTTTTATTGATGAAATAATTGGTTGATTGATTGATTGATTTATCGATGCTTAGTTGATCGATTGATTGATTGTAAATGATACAATGAGTGCCAATATGAATGTATGCTAATCTGAATCGTCACTGTTCTTGTTGTAAATGGGAATGGATTGGAATCACAGAACTGTTTGCAGACAGACAGACAGACAGACAGACAGACAGGGCAGACAGACAGACAGATTGTAAATGCTAATATGAATGCGAATATGAATTCATGCTCATATGAATCATTACCGCTCTTCTTGTGATTTGTTCTATATTGTGAAATAGTATTTTGTGTTAAAACCTTTAGTCCTTGAAGGGACGAGGACCAGGTGGAAAATAAAAAGCATCTTCTTGCTCATCTGTTACCCTTGGGAATCAAGATGATCAACCTCCCAATCGGATGTGGTGTCCTTTGGAGAGGTCAGCGTAACTGTGATGACACAAACTGATGACAGAACCGGACAGGTCAACCAAGGGAAACAAATGGCAAGTCGCGAATGTTGCCCTTTCTGGTGTTTTCTGGTGTGCATGAATAGGTAGAATACTGGGGTGTTGTCTTACCCGGATGATTAAGATAAATTCAGATATAGGGTATGCTATCACTGGATTATCTATGTGTAATACAGATGAATGTGTCTGTAGAGACGGGTGGGGGCTCGGAGTCAGTTTTCAATATTTTTCTTTTTTTGGATATTACGGTGTCTTGCCACTTTTATGAAGGCCCGAAGTGAACGAAAGGGTGTGTGTGCCTGTACAAGATCATCATTTGTATGTATAGAGTGTAAACGCTTTTTGTGTATACCCGCATGCATCCCTGTATAAGGTAATCATAATTGCATCAATAAAAACGGGAAACGTTGGCATCCCATCTGGCTTTGACACCCAACATAATTACTTTTAAGCTGACGATCTTTGACTGCTCGACTGCAGTACCCTGTCGTGCCATCTCAGATAACAATGAAACTCCACACATCATCACCTTCACCTCCTCATCCCTTTTGACTATCATATTAAAGTCACCAGCCTCTAGTCTTTCACGCCCACATCTCAGGGTGACTTCAGTTTCAGGTTGTTCTCATGGCCAACCCGGGGTGAGTTCGTCAGAGTCATCGGAATCGGCACCTCCATTAGGACCGTCTTTTGATGGACATAGTGGCGCTTTACTGGGAATTGAGGATGGGGTTTGGGGTCAGGTGGAGTGACGCTGAAGCCTAATTTGACGAGGTATGTTCAACTTCCTGTTGGCTAGGGAGCTCCCAAGGACATGGTGTCCCAGACTGGGGTCTGTAGTTTTGGTGGCTGGATGTCTGGCACAAACTGATTTCTATTATGCGAAAGCTTTCATATTACTTTCCTTTGCGTGAACCTAAGCAGTTCCCAAAACATGTTAATCCATTTTTTTTTTCAGCGCAAACCCAGGTTCGGTAAAGGATCGAGAATCTCACCGATCTATTGCGCATCAAAAGACTGGGCAATTAAGAACAAAGACAAGATTGCCAAGATCACGAAGTAGACTAACTAGGTTCAGTTAAGAACGGCTCCATAGCTGTCTGGTCCGTGTGTGTTATGCGACTTGCAAATATGTCCTTCCATTGAGGTGGAGGGGCGGACATCACCGTTAGAGAGTTACCTCTTCAGCAGTCCACTTCTTGCATTGATGAACTGTTCTCCTGTCCAGCGTCATACTCGCGTCCTGCCTGCCATGTTGAACTGGGCAGAGAGAGAGAGAGAGAGAGAGAGAGAGAGAGAGAGAGGAGAGAGAGAGAGAGAGAGAGAGAGAATTCTTTACATCGATCGATATATTCGCCTTTCAAAGATGAGTTAAACTGTTGCGGCACGTCTTATTACCAACCCGTCATGACACAAAATGTCACATCTTCAACATCCATGTTTCTATGAACCTAGCTCATCTTATCAGGAAATTCTCAGAGTAGATACCCGAACACCGGAGAGAACCATCAATACATGGAATAAGGAATCCACGGGTGGGACACACAGCACCGGCAAAATGATTGATCGAAATAAAAACCTGTTCCTGCCGAAGCGCTGTTCTGAGACCGGGACCACTGACGCCTTCTCCACGCCAGGTGTTGTCGACACTAATCCACACGATCTCGTCGACGGGCTGCTGTGAGGGGGACGCAGACTTCCGGTATTCTTGCTTGCAGATTGGACTCTCGCAAGTGGTTTCAGATGGTGGAAGCACTGATGTTGATATTAG
>JADBJO010005482.1:47079-54579 GCA_016801955.1 Conus betulinus
TGTCATAGACATGGCAACTGACTCAGCACGGAATCCGAATCAGCAGCTAACACGGGTCCAGAACGACAGCTGACCGACTGACTGACCAGCCGGCCTCTGTCAAATGTCACGGCAACAAACAGGGGAGAACCCGTCAGCCTCTCGATGAATAGAGATGCAAAAATGCACAAACAAAAAAAAAAATTAATAATCAAAAAAAAGAAAAATTCTCTCCCCAGACAAACCCCCCCCCCCCCCCCCCCTCGCTCCTCGATAGAGTAGAGGCGTACGCTTTTTTTTTTTTTTTTTTGTTTTTTTTTTTGAGAGAGGGACACAGGCATAGTTCGTGTGGGGGGGGGGGGGGGGGATTTGTTGTTGTTGTTGTTGTTTTTTTGTTTTTTGTAAGTCTGCGAGAGCTACGGAGATTGACAAACGAACAGAAACTGTTGAGGTCCGTGAGAAGTAGGTACTTTGTAAGAATCTAACATTTCGTGTGGCGCCATGTGTGCGAACTTTGCAAAAAAATTTTTGTTTTGGAGTCGGTGAGGACCTAATAATGTATCTAATTCGAAATATGTCTATGTGATTTTGAGAATATACACTAGAAAAATTGTTGTATGTCAATAATGTAAAAGTTTAGCTATTAATTAAAAGGGGGAGCTCTCTTCTGTCTTGTCAGACTGGGTGTTTATCGACATTGCGTGGCGAGAGTCAGAAAGCAGTCCTACCGGTCTGCGACAATGGAAAGCCTACGGGCAATGACAGCCTTGAGTCTGTCTTCCACGCTTGATGAGGAGAAATAAGGCGTAAAGTTCATTCGACCCATGTAAAACCAGGCTGACTGCTTGCTTGATTTATGAATGTTTTGTACACTGTAATCTTGCATCCAGAGTCCAGTTTTGTGTGGTGTGAGACTGCGCTTAACTTTCGCCAGTCTATCACTTGTTGTCTCTGTGTCTCTAATTCTGTCCGTCATTCTAAGCACGAGCACTTTTGAGTGTCAAAGCCTCGGGTAAAATTACAGTGTAAGCAGCGTTTAGTAGTTTTTAACAATCCCGAGACTAACAAACATTTCTTTCGAAAATTGTTCCTTGCACCATTAGTAAGAGAGAGGGTGGACGTGAATTTTAATAGGATAAAAGAACTCTAGCTGTTTTGTAGAGAACGCACCCTATGGCCTTCCTTTTAGAGGATGACATCTTCGTCTCCTCTCTACTCTCTCTCTCTCTCTCTCTCTCTCTCTCTCTCTCTCTCTCTCTCTGTGTGTGTGTCTGTGTGTGTCTCTCTCTCTGTCTCTCTCTCTCTCACTCTCCTCTGTCTCTGTGTGTGTGTGTGTGTGTGTGTGTGTGTGTGTGTGTGTGTGTGTACGCGCCCGTGTGTGTGTGTGTGTGTGTGTGTGTGTGTGTGTGTGTGTGTACGTGTGTGTGTGTGTGTGTGTGTGTGCGTGCGTGCGTGTGTGTGTGTGTGTGTGTGTGTGTGTGTGTGTGTGTGTGTGTGTGTGTGTGTGTGTGTGTGTGTGCGTGCGCACTAACAAGTGCGATTGATTACATGAGAGCTTGTCTGAGAGTATCTGAACTCCTTCACTTTCAAAATTCATTTTGTTTCTACGTTTGTTTGCATGACCTGTTTGATTCGTTCTGACATGAATCACGCAGCAGTGACACATCTGTCATACTAGTCAGTAAAGCGTAGTCCCAAGAATATTGTTATGATTATTATCAAAGCAGCCACGGGAGTCTCGAGAGGCGACGGATGAAGCGATATCAGGCTGGCTGGCTCCTTCCCTGCTTTATCTGCCGCTTTTTTTTATCTCCTCCGCTCGGCGACAGAACGTCAGTTTCTGTCTCGACTGGAAATCCCCCCCCCCCCCGCCCCCCTCCCCTCCCCACCCCCCCCCCCCCCCCCTGTCTGTTACCCCACCCCATCCCCCGCCCCTCCACCCCTGGCCGCTCTCCCTCCCCCACCCCCTCCTTCCTCCGTTTCCTATCTCTACCCTCTTCCACCCTTCTCTTCCCCTCCACCATGCATACCCCCCCCCCCCCCCTCACACCCCCACTCTCACTCCCTCCCCGACCTCATGCTAATATTGAGCCTGGAAGAAAACCCTGGGGACATGTTTATAAGGAAGGAAGGAAAAGGCAGAAGAGAAATAACACACACACAAAAAAAAAAAGAAAGAGAAGAAAAAGAAGAAAATACAGGAAGAAAGAAAGAGAGAACGAAGAAGAGAGAGAGAGAGAGAGAGAGAGAGAGAGAGAAAGAGAGAGAGAAAGAAAAAACAGAGCGAAAAAAAAAAAAAAAGAAAACCCAGAAAGACAGAAGAAGGGATAAGAACGTTAGACAGAAAGTCGGAGAGAAAGAAAGACAAGGAAAGAAACAAGATGCTTGAAAGCATAAGATGTACTTTCAAAAATGGGAATGATTGGGATTTACAGCGATAACTGCAGCAGCAGCAGCAAGAGCAAAAACAAATAAGTTGAAGAAATCCAGGGTTAGGGTAGCAACGGTTATATTGCATGTATTGTTTTCTCTCACCTACATTGTATTACATTTTGTCGTATTGCATTGTATTACACTGTATTACTGTATTGCTTTGTACTGTATTGCATTGTCTTGTATTGTAATGCATTTTGTATTATATTGCATTGTTTTGTATTGAATTGTTTTGTATTGCATTGTGGTTGCGTTATATTGCATTGCATTTTGTTGCTTTGCATTGTATTCCATCGCATTGCATTGTATGTATTGCATTGTGTGAGTTGTGTTGTATTCCATTCCATTGCATTGTATTGCATTGCATTGCATTGTGTTGCATTGCATTATGTTGCCTTGCATTGTATTCCACTGCATTGCATTGCATTGTATTGTATCGTATTGCCTCGCATTGTGTTGCATCGCTTTGCTTTGTTTTGCTTGCTTTGCTTTGCTTTGCTTTGCATTTTCTGCTTCTCATGACAGTTATGGCATTTTCTGCCAGATCGACTAACGAGTAGTCAGTCATGTCATTCCTCGTCGTCAGGCAGGTGTTGAGACTTCTCTTTCATTTAAAGCACACAGTCTGCGCGCACAGATAGTGCAGGGGAAGTCGCTCCACGAGGTGGAACAGAGAAATAGGAGATAGTCTCTGGGTGGGAACCTGTTTCCTCCTGTTTCTCTTTTGCCTCAGTAGCAGCCGCACTGTCCAACTGGAAAGCCAGTATGTCCTTATGTTACTACAACCATCCCCAGCAAGGTCTGTTGATGGTTTAATGCTCCCAGGTGATCCTGTCCACAGTACACAGTTCTTGACGTTGATCTTCCGAGTATCATTGTACCTCATGAGAGATCTTCAACGGGGAGGCTGTCTCATGCTTCAGGTCGTTGTGCAGGAGCATCCTGGTGATTCTGCTGTCCTCCATGTGGATGACGTGCATGCCCTACCCATCGCGTTTGAGTGACTCTTGATGGGTAGACTCTAGGAAGTCCCTCACTTTTCGAGAATCTTGAGCACACCTGCCTTGCCACTTAATCCAGATATTGCCAAGGAAAACGCTGGTGGACTTGTTTAGAACTTGAGAACATGACGTCGGCAGATGGTGAAGATCTCTCAGTAATGCGTAGAGCGCTCCGGCCGGACGATTGCTCTGTCCATTGCAGTTGTAGTGAAGAGTCTGGTGCTGTGAGTTTCCTGGTGTGTGTGTGTGTGTGTGTGTGTGTGTGTGTGTGTGTGTGTGTGTGTGTGTGTGTGTGTGAGAGAGAGAGAGAGAGAGAGAGAGAGAGAGAGAGAGACTGCTGAAGGCAGCGCTGGCCTTCTGCAATTCGTTGTCATATCCGCATCCAGGGAAAAGTTGTCGCTTTGCAAAGCTCTGCTAAGATACCACAACTTGTCCCCGGTATTGATCGTGGTGTGTTGTTGTACGGTATTGTATTGTAATGTATAGTACTGCACTAAACCATGCTGTAGTGCATTGTATTGTATTCCATTGTACTGCACTTGTCAGTATGGTATTGCATTGAATAGTATTCGTTTCTTTTCATTGCACTGCTTTGTCCTGGAGAGGATTGTGTTGAGAAGAAGAAGAAGAAGAAGGAGAAGAAGAAGAAGAAAAGAAAAATGCAATGCAATTTTTTTTTCTTCTTCTTCTTCTTCTTCTTCTTCTTCTTCGGCGTACGCAGGCTGATACTCCTGCGGACACTCCCCGTATAAACAGGCAAGTATTAATCCCATTAACTCAACAAAGAGAGTGGGGTTTTGTGTGTATGACCCGTTTTTTTTTTATCCCGCTATTAAAGCAGCCATACTTCAACTTCGGGGAAGAAGTATTGCGTGTACTGTACTGGTTAGTATTGTGTTGAATGGTATTCTTTTCTGTTGCATTGCACTGCATAGTCCTACAGAGGATTGTATTATATGGACACACACACACACACACACACACACACACACACACACACACACACACACACACACACACACACACACGCGCGCGCGCGCGCGCGCGCGCGCGCACGCCCACGCACACACATAGGCCCATGCCCACACATCATACACACACGTGTACATCCACACACACACACACACACACACACACACACACACACAATGGTAGGTAGGCACTCAAGGTCTGACCAGCGCGTTGAGCTAATGCGTAGGTCAGACATCCGCTGAGTCGTAGCCACGAGACCCTCTTCTTCAATTGTCTCATCTTTGTTGCTAATTCATTTATCCATCAGCTTCAAATTAAGCGTAGTGTGATCTCAAAACTTAATGGATGTGGTGTGTAGCGTATATTATGGACTAGTCCGCACGCAGTGACGCCTCCTTGATGAAACTGAAACTGAAACTTAACAGCAGTATAGTGTGATGTATTGTACGGCCCTCTGGGTCGTCTTTGGGGAAAGGCGAAGAAAGAGCCACTAGTCACAGGAAAGTCCTGTTGACAGCAGGAAAGCCTGCAACCCCTGGTGCTCTTCAGAGGGCACGTAAGACCGTGTGGCGAAAGCTAGACAATGTCTGGAGTTGTGCTGGTTTCACATTTCAGCGAAACAGCAACGAGTAGGCTGCAGGATGCGCGCCGCAGTTCGTTCGGTGTTGGCGTCTGTTGCCATTGGGCTGTGCACTCATGAACTACGAGCTGGTATAATACTCATGGAACGCTTTCACGGAGGTTCTGTTGTGTCACAATAGCTTCTGTCAGGGAGCCGTTATGCCCCTTGACGTCTTAATGGAATGCCCCGTGTGTGCTGCATTCTATTTCAACACAGCGCAGGTGGGGAGGGGAGGGGGGGGGGGGGGGGGGGGGCGGAGTAGCCTGGCGGTAGGGTGCCGGACTCGTAATCTTGGGCTTGCGGGTTCGAATCTCCGCCGGGCCGTGTCGGTACAGGAGGATTTTTCCCTCGGAGTTAACATTAGTTCTGACTCCAATTCCCATACAGTCCTTCGAATGAGACCGAGGTTCCGTGTGTGAACGCACGCATAACATCTTGCACACACGTAAAATCCCATCAACAACTTTCGGAAGAGAAGGCCAGTTTGGCCGTTGGTATAGATGACACGTTACACGTAGCATGCACCTTCCCCGAAGATGGAGTATGGCTGTCTTAATGGCGGGATAAAAAAAAATGGTAATACACACACAAAACTCCACTGCCTGTGTTGGGTGGATGGGATTAATCCTTGCCTGTCTATGCAGGGAGTGTCCGCGGGAGTATCAGCCTGCGTACGCGAAAAAACAAACAACAAACAAACAAACAAAACAAAAAAAAAAAAAAACAGCGCAGGCTCCCAAGGGTGGTGCAGAATGGCTCCTGGCTGATTGGCTCGACAGCTGAAGACAGTGCATCTCTGGGTCTCTCTGGAATATTGGGGTGTACTTTTTTTTTCTGTTGTGTCGTATTGCATTGCAATATATTGTATTGCATTGCACTGTTTTGTGTTGTTTCGCGTTGAATTCTATTGCACTGAACAGTTGAGTATTGTATTGCACAACATTCCAGTGTCACCCTGTATTGTTTTGCCTTGTATTGAAATGTATTGCTTCGTATTGTAATGGACATTCTATTGTGTTGTACTGGACAGCACCGTAGTGTATTGTACTATGTTGAATTGCCCTTTTTTTTGCGTTGCATTGTATTGCGTTGTACTGTAAATGTATTGTGTTGTACTGTACTTTATTTCATTGTAGTGTATCGTTTCGTGTTGCATTGTATACCCATGTATTGTATTGTTTGTATCGTGTTGTATTGCATTGCATTGTACTGTGCAGCATCGTATTGTGTTGTTTTGGGTTGCTTTGTACTATATTGCATTTCTTTGTTTTGCATTACATTACATTGGGTTGGGTTGGGTTGGGTTGGGTTGGGTTGGGTTGGGTTGGGTTGGGTTGGGTTGGGTTGGATTGGACTGGGTTGGGATGGATGGGTTGGGTTGGTTGGGTTGGGAGGGATTTGATTGGACTGGTTGGATTGGATTGGATCGGATTGGATCGGATTGGATTGGACTGGATTGGATCGGAATGGATCGGATTGGATCGGATTGGGATTGGACTGGACTGGACTGGACTGGCTAGATTCGGTTTGATATGAGAGGATTGGATAAAATCGTAATTTGTTGAAAATAAAAGTCTGTGTGAAATTCTGTCGCCAGAGTTGATCGGCACCACGCAAACTTTCTTCCTATCTTTTCTTCCTGTCTGCGGGCGTTTTCGTTCACCTACCAAACTGCAGTTTCCAACAGAATCGTGCTAGAAACAAGTCTCTCTTTTCGCGTGTGTTTCTTAGACATGTAGCGAATACGTGCTGCTCACAGGATCTTGGTTGGTCGTTTCATCAGAAAGACCACCGCCTGAATCACCTGTTGAGGGTTCGTGGAAGTGTCAAACAAACAAACAAACAAACATACAAACAAACAAACAAAAGTTGTAACTGCACGACTGGAATCCACGGTGAAGTACCTTACCTGTTATGCTATTTCCTTCCTTTTTTTTTTTTTTTTTTGCTTTTTAAAAAAAAATTTTTTTAAAGAGGATCTGACGGGCGTCATGAAAGTTTTTTTTTTAATACTCATATTGCTCGTTTGGCCGTTTTTTTTTTTTTTTTTTTTTTTTTTTTTTTTTTTAAAAAAGAACTGACAGGAGTCGTGGCGGACTTGAAAATACACGTGTCGTTTCGGTGTATTGCTAGTGTCGATTGGCCGTACGACACGCCTTTCTCTTGTTTTCGTTGTGTGTTTAATATGGCGTGCAGTGACTATTTCATATCGATTTTTCCTTCTTTCATTCTTTACTCTTCAGATTTTCACACGTATGCTCGTCATGTGAATGTGAATGACTGCACTGGTTTGACCGTGTCACTGACAATAGCAGCGCAGGAGTGAAGTTTTGGAGATAAAGCAGAAGCGGCTTTCTCTCAACGGATGTCAGTTTCGAGGGGACTATACCAGAATTCCAGATGGTGGTGTTTCTTGTTTGTTTGTTTTCTTTCTTTTCTTTCTTTCTTTTCTTTTTGCTTGTTTTAGAAATGTCTAGTTGGTTGCTGCAGTGT